>JAMYXO010004109.1:0-18214 GCA_033310375.1 Conus canariensis | reverse complement strand
TTGACACTTGAAAACGAATCGCTGATAAAATTTCCTTAGCAAGTTATATTCCCAAAGCAAGAAAAATTTTCAAAAAAAAAGTAATTTCCCAAAATTGATTTCCCCCTTTGAAAACCTTTAAATTTTCTTTTTTCATTCCCCGGGTGGTAAATTGATTCTGGGGACAATAAATGGAAAGGGTTTTAGGGGATCTGTTGTTTTTGGGGTTTTGTTTTTGGGCCAGCCCCCTTTTAAAAAACTTTTGGGCTTTGAGTGTGTGAGTTGTGTACACAAATTTTCAAAAAATTTTTTGGACTTTTTGGGTAAATTTTTTCAGAAATTTTTTTTTATTTTGGGTAAAAATTCACGCCCCCATTTTAAATAAGGTTTGTAAGCTTTTGGGACATTAAAAAATTTTATCTTTTGAGCCCCTTTTTGGGGGGGGGATTTTGAGTTTTTCCTTTTTCTCTTCTAGGGGCCCCTCTTTTCCCTCTGTCTCTGCCCTCCCCCCCTTCTTCCTCTCTCCCTCCCCCCCTTCCCCCTCTCTCCCCTCTCCCCTTCTCTCTCCCCCCTTCTTTTCTCTCTCTTTTAAACGTTGGCCCGCGGGGTTTTTGAGCGGCTTCCTGGTTTCGAATAACGCATTTGTCCCACCCAACAACAATTGCTTTAAAACCCCGTCTCATGAAATTTTCCATGCTCCCGAAAACAATAAACAAATCTCTCTTTTGCAAACCCAAAATTGAAAAACAAGTAGTTAAAAAGTGTTTTTGGGCGTCCATCCCCTTTGGGCCAAAAGAACAGGGGTTGGCGAAATTTTGCTTTTTTCTCCCCCAGTGCAATAAAACCGAATCAACGCCCCCTCTCCCTTGCGCGAAAAATTTTTCTAAGCAAATAAAAAAATTTGTTCTTTTTCCCCAATTGTCCTATTTGTTTGTGCCCTTTCCCCGGAAGAAGCCCTAAGAGGTTAAAAACGCGTCGGGGTTTTTGGCCCTTGTGACTCGTTTTTTCCAAGTTTCTCTTGGCGGTTTGCTAACATTTTTTTTTTAAAGAGTTTGTTACAAAAAATTTATTTTTGACTGTTAGTTAAAATTACAGTAGGTATTTTTGTTGTTGTTGTTTTTGGGTTGGTTTTTTGTTTTTGGGGTTGTGGGGGTGTGGGGGTTTTGTGTTGTGTGTGTGGGGTGGGTGGGTTTTGTGGGGTCGTTTTTTAAATTTTTGTGTGTTGTGTGCCCATACATATGCATTGCTTTTTTAAAACGGTGGGGGCTTTAAAATTTGTGGGGACGTTTTTCCAATTTTTCTCCCTACAATTTTGTTATCTTTTTTAAAAAATTCAACACGAGAACTGCATGTCCCAATTTTTTTTCAAAAGTAAGGGGACGAAACCTTTAAAAAAACCCACGTTGTGTTCTTTTGAAAAAAACACTCCCAAATCGCCCACTGAAATCCAAAACATCATAGTTTCGTTATTAGTAGCATTGAACACATTAGAAAAAAGGAGATAGGGCCCTTTTTCAAGCCTTTTAAAGAATAAATTTGGAAAAACCCCAAAAAGCAGGACCTGCATACATGGATGGAACTAGGTTTTGTATTATGAAAAACACGCACATGTAGGTGGTTTTTGGACACCAAAATGAAAACATTTTTCCCCAAAACGGAACACCATTTGTTTATTGGTGCATTAGTTTTCCTGTTTCTGCCAGCACTCTAGACTTGGACCCACGTGGGCAAGTTTAAAAACTTTCCCTTCCTCTACGAGCAGTCCGGCATGCAACAAGCAATCGAATGCTCCAGCCAAGTCAGTGCATGTGCATGATATCCACGCATCATCCCCCTCTAAATCTTCTTGTGTATTTTTTTTCTTAGCAGAAAAGAAAAAATAATGTGTTACCCCATGAAAATTTTTGGGACAAAAAATCCGGGGTTGTGAAAACCCATTCTTCAAATTTCTTTAAATTTTTTTCATAAAAAAGATTCTGTGATCAACTTGTCAATTTTTTTTGTTCCCTGTAAGAGGGGAGAAATCATGCCCGGGTTTGGGAATTCAATGGAAAAGATTGTTTTAGGTGTTAAGATTAATTGGCTGTCGCAGTTCCATTTTTTTAAAAAACTTGAAAGTAATTTGTCTGGTTTTAATAAACCTTCCAAAAAAATATTATTGCGGGATTTTCCCTTTACTTTTTTGGGCCCGGGCAGAGACATTTAAAGGGGTTCAAAAAAAAAGTCCGTTTTAAAACATTGATATGGAATTTCAAATTTTTGCATGTGGATTTTTTAAGGTATATTTGCGGGTTTGAAAGAAAAATAAGGGCGGGAAAAAAAATCCCGGGCCCAAAAAAGTAAAGTGATAAAATTAGCAAAAGGAAAGAATGGGGGGTGCCAAAAACGACTGGTATACCAACAGAGTTTTTTCTTTTTTCTTTTATGTCCCATCAAAATTCCCTGCAAATTTTGTCTTCAAAACTGTGAAAGGGCCAAAAAAAGACTTTTTTTAAAGTTCTGGGGGGAAAATTCTGTTTCGATGGGACCCAAAGGTTTCCCAAACCGGTGTGACAACCTTGAAAAAAGAAAAAACACCAGTTGTCCCTTGCTTGCATCTTTTTATAATAGTGAATCAGGTCCTTAAATTCGAAAACCGAATTTGGGCTCCCACAGTAAAGCTTTTTATCTTTTTCCCCCAGGGCCCAATTTCTGATTTGCTGGGCAGGAAGGCCGCTATACCGCCTTTGGGGGCCCTTTGCCTTTAACATCGTTTTTCCCTTTTAATCAAAGCAACTGACGGGTTTTTTGGTTTTTAAAGATAAACCGAAAATATACGAATATTTAAGGGGGAATATAAAGCAGATTCTGTGGGTGTATTAAAAAATTTTCCCAAAAAACGGGAAACCAGGGGAAACTTTTTTCCATTGAGGGTTACACAAGCAATTTCCACCCTTCTTTTTGTACTTCCCCTGGGCCCCAACCTGCAACTTCTGGTGTTTTTTTTCAGGTCTGCCATTGGCCCGACCCCAAGAAATGGGGCCCATTGATGGTGGGGAGAGCAAATACCGCAGGAAAAGTTTTTTTTTAAACAGCAGGAAAAAGCTGAAAACCTGAGATTCCCCTTCAGAGGGAAAACGTAAAAATTAAATGGGGGGAAGAAGTTTTGGGTCTTTGTCTGGGGGTTGCCAATTTTTTTCCCACCCTAACAGGGGAAACAGCAAGGATTTGAGGCCCCGGGAGCACGAGGCAGTTCTTGAAAAAAGCGATTTTTTGCTGGTGTGCTCTGCATTAAATAAAATTTATGGGAGGTGCCCCCAAATGAAAAAACCCCCTCCCAACGGTTGGGGCCCGGGGTTGCTTCCAGTGCCCATTAAACAATAAAAATGTCCCCAAAATCAATTAGGCCCTTGACGCCTTTTTGGAATGCCCCTGTCCCATGCAAGCCCCCCTTTTGGAACAAAGCGCAGGATTCCGGGGTTTGTGCGGGGTTTCTTCCAAACGGGTTTGGGTTTGGCAGTGGGAAGGAAGTCCCTTATTTGGTCCCACCCGCCCCATTTGTTTATTTTTTTCTTGCTTTGCGGTTCAGGATGTTAAAAACCTTTCTCCCCAGAAAACAAAAAAACCATAAAGAAAAAGGAGGGAAATAAATCCTTTTCCCTACATCCAAGCAAAGACAGGCTTTAAAAATTTTGTGAACATTTCTTAATTTTTGGCTACCCCCAATGGCGGAAAATTAAACCCCCAAAAGCACCCCCTCTATCTGGAAAATTCGGCAGTTTTTTGTTTTTTTTCCTAGGGCTGTATGAAAAAGGGAAACAGAACAGTAGGTATCTTTAAAAATTCGGGGTGTGCCCTTAAAAAACCTTTTGTTTAAATTTTCCCCCAATTTTAAATTTACCAAAAAATTTTTCTGGGGCAAAGAAAAACTTGGTTGAGGCAGAAAAAAAACTGTGCGACCCTAGTTTTTATCTCAGAAAAAAAATTCTATTTTCCCCCGTCACTTTTTAACCTTAAGCCCCAGAGGTCAGTCTCCATCAGTGTAAAATTTTGGGTTTTGTTTTTTGTTTTTTCCCAATGAATTGTGAGGGTTCCATGAAAAAAAGGACTCGCCTGACTTGGTGTCTGATGGTTTTTTTGTAAATGGGGGCATGTTGATTGTTTTTCCCCCCCCTCTTTTTGGAAACAAATCCCTTGGGTTTTTCTGATCCACGGGTTCCTCCTGCCTAAAACCGGGGGAGGGCCAAGAAAAACGATTTGTGACCCCTTTGTCTTTCGAAGCCTGGCCCCACCAAAAAATACCAAAAACTGAGCTTCCCAACGATTAAGTTTGTTTTTCCCAAAACAGCCCTTCTAGTACCAGGATCCTGTCAAAACCCAAATCCCGCTGCAATACTCTGTTTCGGGTTCGTGGCTTAACCTTGTCCCGGCGTTTGATAGACGGGAAACCTGTGAGCCATGAAAACCCGCAATGAAAACCATTTTCCTTTAACTGGAGTGGCTTGAAAGTGGTTTCCTTTCTTTCTGGGCACTTAGCCTCTCACATATTTTGGCGGGCTCTTTTTTGGCCCAGCATTTTTTTTCCGGAAAACCCCCTTTTTGGAGCCAACCTATGTGCCCCTCACCTGAAATTGATGGGGTTTTTTTTGTTTCTTTTGTTTTGTTTTTTGTTTTTTTTTTGACTGGCATTGTCGCGTGTATTTTCAACCCAAATTTTTTAAAAGTTTTTTTGGGTTCAAAGTTTTTCCTTTTTCGAAAAAGTTTTTTGGGCCGGGTTTTGTTTTTGATGGCCAACTTTCCATTCCCCCCAACCTTTATCGTCCCCAACTCGTTCTTGGGTCCTTTCTATTTACTCGCCCTTCCCAACATTTAAAGGGAAAACCCCAAAACATGATTCCACTCGCTGTTTTAAAATCACGGTTTGTCCGAAATGATTTCTGTCGGGTTTCCACAGATGCGGAAACTGAATCTGGGCTTTCTTGGGGTTTTTAAATCATTGCTTTCCGGGATCCCCCCAGGGCCCTCTCTCTCCCCTATTCATTTTTTTTTCCCCCTTTGCAGCTCTCTCATTCAATTTGCCGTTGTCTTAGTTTCCGTTTTTGATAAAGGTTAATTTTTGTGAAGCAAAGCCAGACTTTTGTTCGTTTAAAAATTTTTTGGAAAATTTAAAAAACGGGAAATCAAAGCTCCTGTCCGGTTTTCCCTTTTCCCAAGGGTTTATTGGGAATTTTCTAAACCCATCCCCAACTTAAAAAATATTCCTCAATGGAGATTTTTTTTTTTTGAAAAGGGCCGAATATGTCTGTCGGGGGGCCCGAAAATAAATAGTCAAAACGCCCCTTTGCCTCCCGGGTGATTTCTGCCTGTTCAGTTCTGCAAACCGGAAAAAAAACCCGTGATGTTTTTGATGTGTGAGGAGAAAATTGTTAGAAATATCAAAAACGCAGCCCAAAAACTGATAAAAATGAAAATCTTTCCCCGTATCTTAGCTGTCTAGACTACTTTATATTTAAAACACTTTAAAAACCCAACCCCCCCCCCCATACCCCTTTTACACTTACATTTTACAAACGAATCTAAAATATTGCTACCTGAAGTTAGCCCTAGTCCCCAACAAAAAAAATGCACTACTCACTCGCAGGCTGTCGACAGCCACCCGGGCCATCTTCCTCGGCAATGCTGTTGCTGACTGAAATTTTTTATTATAAAGGAAAAGATGCTCCCAGGATTAAACCCGAAAGGGGGAGAGAATGTTTAAATTTAAAACCTCGGTCCCAAAACCCAATCATGACTGCAAATCCCAAAACGGACTATGAACATGGACCAAATGGCCCATCCATGTGTCCAGGGGGGAAAGCGTTTCGCTCCACCCCTGGCATGAAGATCCACAAACCAAAAAATGGGATGTGTGAAAACTCCCTCTGAAAGAGGGAGCAGCGCACTGCACAGCAGATAAGAGTTCGGAAGACCCCAAGGGGCCCGGGGTTTAAAACCAAAAGGGGCCAAGGGACATCCCGCTTGTTTGGGTTTGGATTAGGAAATTTGCACCGGCCCTCAAACCCGGGGGGCCTTTAAAAAATCACCTGCCACGAGCAAAAAGAAAATGAAGATTGGGAGAAAAATTGGGTGCAAAAAAAAGTCCAAAAACTCGACGCAAATGATAGGGAAAAGCACCCGGAAACACAAACTACCCCATATGGGGACATTGTGTATGCCAAAAGAAAGGGCGCCCCTTTGGGGGCAAAAAAAACCCCCAAAAGAAAACACCTCCCCAAAAAAATCCAGGCGCCCCAAAAAAAAAAGATGGGCAAATTCCCGGGTCCAAAAGAAAAACCTCAAGATGCCAAAAAAAGACCGCACGCCCGTTAAAAAGGGAAGGTTGGGAAAAAAAGTGGAAGACTTTAAAGAAAAACACAGCGGGCCCCCAGCAAAGGGAAAACTGCGAGGAAGGGGGGAAAAAGCAAAAAGAAGAAGAAAAACAAGACGCTTCTTTCAGAGACCCCTTCCCGGTTTGCCAAAAACACAGTTTGGGCAGGGGCCCAAAAAACTTGGAACCCCTAAGTGGGGACCCAAAGGGGGTTCTTGAGCAGGGATCTGAGGAAAACAAACTCTGACCCAAAAGAGCAAAGCCCCCCCACTCGCATTCAAGGTCTGGTGGGCCAACCCAACCCGAGGAACAGTTCAAAAACCAAGGGGTCCAAAAGTTTTGGGCCGGGAAATTTAAAAAAGGTGGTCCCACAAAGCCAGAGCCAAAAACATCACCCAAATGCCAAACGGAATACCTTTTCCAGCTTTAAAAAAGAAATTCCCCCAAAGGGGGCTGGGGGTGGCTTTCCCCGGCGCTGCGATCGGGTTGGAGAAACCAGAAAAATCACGGCCCGTGGATGACGGGCAGATGGTTGTACACCCCAAAAAGCAAAAACCCCAAGTGACATCACCAGTTCAGGCCAATATCATACTGAAAAGTCGAAGGGAAAATCTTCTTCTTTGTCCAGGGGAGCCCAAAGGGACCAAATAACCCGAGGAAAACAAGAAATTGGATGTGGTTTAGTCCAGAAAAAGGTTTGGCATCCCAGGGTGGGGTGGGTGTGTTAAAAAACACGCCACAAGATCTGGGACGCAATTCCCCAAAAAACAAAAACGAAAAAGAGGACCTGGACGTAGTGTGGCTTTTATCTGGCAAACCATAAAGGGATCTGGGCCCCCGAGGGTGGGAAAAGTTGGCTCTTTAGAATGAAACCCTGTGGCCCAAAAAACCCTCCGCGGGAAAAGCCCAAGAAGTACTTCCAAAAGGCTTCTTTTAAAAAGGTTCTCTACCCCAAGGGGTAAAACAAACCCGACGGGGTCAACTTGGAAGTGGGTTTTTTCCTTTTTGGGGGCCCCGGCAATTTCCCCAAAACTGTTTTGGCGGCCCAAGGGGAAATCATCTTGAAAGCAGCAACACAAAAAACGCGAGACCCAAAAAACCTTGGCGATGGATACAAGAAGCCTCCTCTCAAAAGGGCCCTTTAAGGAGACACACATGATTTTATCCAAAAAAGACGAGACACGTCATGTGCTGGAGGGCCGGACGACCCAATTTCCCCCCCCCCTCATCCAGAAAGAAGTTCAAGCCCAAAAAAAACGGAGTCTCCCCAATGAGGAAAGGAAAAGTGGGGGGCCCGGGTCTGTGGGCTTTAGGTGTTGCCAAACCCCGGCCCCTTCCAAAAAGTCAAAAGAAAAACCAGGGCAAGGGGCCTTGGAAGAAGGTTGTGATACGCAGAAAAAACCAAAAAAGAGAGGAAAAAGAAAACCAAAACAGATGGCGGAGGAAAGGGTTGGGGGACCATTGAAAACCCGTTTGGGCCCTTGGGAAAAACCAAGGGCTGGTGTTTTGGGAGTTTCATGGGTGATACCCAAAACCCTATGGGCCCCTTTTGATATCCCACATCTGCACCGCCCTAGTGGAGGCAATGGAAGCCAAAATCAACAAGTTTTTCCCGGGGAAAAAACCCTTGGGGGGTTCCCCCCCTTTTTCTGACTGACATAGCGGGTGTTAAATGTCGCCCAAAGCCAAAAACTGAAAAAATACCACTGAAATCCCTTTCCCGGGGAATACAAAGAAAGGGAAAATCAGACTTTCCCAAAACATGTTTGGGGACTAGGAGACAAGGTGGTAGAAGGGAAAAAAGGGCCCCCGCTGAAAGGACGGCAGAAATTTGGGAAAATTCAAGGGCGATGGAATTTTGCAAAAGAAAGTCTTTAAGACAAGAAATAACAGGAAAACACCCAGACCAATAAAAAGGACTGGGGGGTACCAAAAAATGAAATGGTGGTCCAAAAAGGGCCAAAGGAAAAACCAAAAGAGGGCATGATATTTAGGGAAAAGGGGAAAAGGAAAAAGACCAAAAAAAGACTCCAAAAAGCAGTCCAGGGAGAGGGCCAAACAAGGGCCAATGGTACCAAAAAAGGGGGGAATGCACTCCAAAGAAGTAAATCCCCCTTGGAAAAAAACCCTTTGGGGCCCTTTCCCCCCCCCAGGATCAGTTCAAATTTTCCCGATCTGCCCTATGGGCCTTTTGCCCCAAATGCAAAAAACCCGGTGGGAAATGGGGGAAAAAAAGACGATCCCGGGGGATGGGCCCCCATGCCAAAGAAAAAACAAAAAAAGTGGGATGCTTCCTAAGCCATTTAAAGAAACCCTGGCTCAAGGAAGGAAAACATGGGGGCACCAAACCCAAATGCCAAAAAAATTGTACAAGTGTTAGGGGCTAGGGGCCAAAACCAAAAAGGGAAAAACAGGACTCCAAAAGCCCCCAAACATTCATTTAAAAGGCAGGAAGGGGAGCAAAACATGGGGCCAAAAAAACAACAGTGGGCCCCTCGAAACATGGGAAACAGAGCCGCTGGACCCGGGGGGGGGTGACTGGGGGGTGGGACTGCAACCTCCCGAAGGAAGAGTCAACCCCCGAGATCATCAGCAAAAGGGATTAGGGCCCGACTAGTAGTCCCCCTCTTTAAATCAAAACCCAAACAGTGGGTCATGATCGTGGGTCACGGTGCCCCAAAAGAGAACTAAAGGAGGCAGCTCAAAACTACAAGGGGCTGGGAAAAATATGCGATCTTGGGAAACAGCCTGAGGAGAGAAGGCTATAGGCAAAGCCCACTGCAGAAATTGGAGCTAGGGGGGTTTGGGAGGGAAAGCTTCCCTAAGCCCAAATTTAAAAAAGCTTCCAAATTTTCAGGGAAGGAAAAAAACCCAAGGCCCCGAAAACAATGGCAGAAGCGGCGGAGGTTTCCCAAACTTTTGGGTCTGGGGCAAGGAGGAAACAAAAGTGAACTTCATAAGGGGGGAAATTTTCCCCACAAATATCAGGTGCCCTGTGGTCATGGTTTAAAAGCGCGAGTCATTTAAAAAGGAAAATGAGCTGTCCAGAGGGTTTAAGGGGGTTTGAATCCCCGCCTGGCTCGTCCCAAGGTGGGAAAAAAAAGGGGACAAGGGGCAAAACCGGAGTATGAACCGGGTGGGGCCCAAAACCCCCCCAGAGTGTCAAAGGGGATAAGGGCCGAAAAAACTTGCTTGAAGGGGGGTTCTCTTTTGAGGACTCTCTGCTGCCCGCTCTCCTCCCCGTTTCTTTCTAAATATACTTTATTTTTCTTACCCTTTCCTGCCGGGCCCCCTTTTTCCCCCGGGGAGGGACCCCCCCCTCCCCTCAGTCAAATTTTGCACACGTTCCATTTGCTGGGATCCGCTTTATTTTTCTGGATGAGAAATTTTGTAAAAAAACCCCCATTCTTAAGTGTGGCCAAAAGGGCCCGACTTGGCCGTGTACGCGAAGGGGCAACTTTTAAGAAAAAAAATTTAAACGGCACAGAGAATCCAATTTTCAATATTTCTACTTTTTCCATGGTAGGAAAAATAAAAATAAATTTTCATGAACTTTTTAAATAAAACCCATGGGAAAAATTAAAACAATACTTACCCCTTTCCCAAAATTGGGGAAGAAAAACAAACCTCAAAAAATTTTTTCGGACAGCGGCTTTAAAATTTTTGTTTGCTGGGGGTTTTTTTAAAAAAAAACATTTGGTGTAATCCCGGGCCCTTTCCCCAACATTTGAAAGAAAAGTTTGATGAATTTAAAAAAATTTTGCCCGTGTGTGAATGACTGGAATTGGAAAAAAAAAAAATTTTAATAAGGCCCAAAAAGTTGCAAAGAAAAGTCAAAAATTACTTTGGGTTGAACCCCTTTAAATTTTTTTATAGAAAAACTTATCTCAATTCAGATAATAATCCAAAACCAAAAAACTTTTTCCCAAAAGGCGGGTTTAAACCCCCACTTGGTGGGCCTTTAAAAAAGCGCTAGGGGTTTTTCTTACAGTTTAGGGTTTTTTGTTTTCGACTAAATTTACCTTTTCCGACCCCCCTCCCCGTAAATTTTTTTGTTGCAACAGGTTAACGGGGGTTTCCCCCGCAAAATTTTTGAAGCTTTGTCAAACCCTTTTTTTGCTTAAAAAAGGTTTTGCACCGGCTTGTTTAAAACACAGGGCCCTAAAACCCATTTTTTTTAAAAGGAGTCATTTTATTTTAAAATATTTTTTCCTATTTTTTTTAAACATTCTATTTTAAAATTTTATTTTATTTTTGGGTTTTTTTATGTAAATTTTTTTATTCCAAAACAAAATTATTTATTATTTGTTTTATCCCGTTAAATTTTTTTTTGGGTTGGGGGGTCTGTTTTTCTGACACCCCTCAATTTGTGAAATTTTAAACATCTTTAGTACTTTCTGTTTTCCCCGTTTTTTTCTGTCGGCCCTGCCGAGACCACATTTCCCACGTCAAAAAAGGGAAAAGGGGTCAAAAAGCAAGGCCCTTGTGGGTAATCCAAAGACAAATATGGCATCATTTGGGGCTGGCTCGTTGTAGAACCCGTTATTTTGTCATTAGAGTCACAATCCCCCAAACAAAAAACCAGATTGCACTGTTTGTGATCCCTTTTTCTTTTTGTATAAAGGGGGACACAAAAAGAAACTCAGAAACCCTTTTTGAGGGAATTAAAAATGGGCCCCAATATTTTTGGGTTTTGGGCTGAAATCATATTTGGCCCGCTATTAATAAAAATAAAACACGAAATTAATGGTCACAATGGGGCCCTTTTAAAACCTTTGGGGAATTTTTTGGGGGATAATTTATCTGAAAAAAGATATTTTTAAAAGGCGGCTTAGACCGGGCTGACCTTGCCGGGCCCCCCAAAAAAGGGAAACCCCGGAAGGGGAAAATATAAAGGATTTTAAAAATCCAGTTCCAAAAAGAAAAAACCAAAGATCCAGGGAAAAGCCCAAAGTTTGCAGAAAAATTTTTTTTCAGGCATAAAATTATTATTAAAAAAAATGACAATGATTGATCCCCTAGTGATAAACGCGGAAGAGAACAGATCCCCACCCGGACAAGTAGAACAAAAACCCCCAAACTTTCACGGCAGGCTATTGCTCCACATTTTGTTTAAATGGATTTTAATAGTTTTTTAAATAAATTCATTAGCTGTTCCCCAACCCAAAAACTGATATGGTATCCCCCTTCAAGAAAAACGCAAACAAAAAATTGTCCCCAAAAAATGAACAAACGCCCTTTTGGACTCTTTTTTTGGATGCAAAAAAAAAACTTTTGGGCCCGTGACGGCGGTTCCTATTGTTTTCACAACACTGACCACCCGAAATAAATTCTTTTAACGGTTTCAGTTGGCAACAGCTTTGGGCTGAAAATTAATTACAGGGGAAAAGGGGGTGAGGGCCTTTTTCCCCCCCCTTTACTGTTTTTGGAAGAAGTTTTCACAGCAGAAAACCCGTAAACGGGAAATAAAAATTTTTTGTAAAAAAAAAAAAAACCGAAAAGTAAATCCAAAGGGAAAACCCCTTTGACAGGGTTAAATCTAATAATTTTAATTTTACACAATGCGGATGTTTTTTTAAAAACCCAAAGGTCCAATGTTTTGTTTGGGGGGAAAAAGGGGACAATTTAAAAAAGTTTCACAAAAGGGGAAGAAAAAGACCCGTTCCCCCTAAAAAAGTCCCTTCAAAAATTTTTTTCCGATATTTTTCTCCCCCGATTATTTAGAAAAGAAAAATGTTTGGGTTGGTTTTTTTTCCCTGTGTTTGGATTTGATAGGATTATTCCCCAGCTTAGCATTTTTCTTTTTTCCCGAGCTCACAAAAAATTTGGGACATTTTAAGAAAATTTTTTCAAAAAGGGCCTGAAAAATCAATGAGCCGCAAATTCCCACAAGGTATGTATAAACCATTTTAAAAAAAAAGGAAAAAAAGCAGGTTAAAGGGGAAAATAAGAAAAGTTTTTTGACTTAAAAGTTCTTCCAGTGAAAAATTCCTAAACCCGAAACGTTCCCCAAAAATCGGAGCCGGGGAAGAATCAACACGAAATTTTTTTGGGCACGGAAACAATTTCCCCCTTTTGACACAGACAATCTTTGGGGGCAAGTCATTTTTCACACAACATTTTCTTTCATCTCGTTGTGGGCACGGGCCCCCCAGCCATCACAAAGATGTCCCGGATTACCCGTTTTTAGACCCCTCGAAAACGGGAAAATTTAAACCCAGAACATAAAAACTTTATTCAGTCCTGTTCTTTCCCTCCCATAACGCATTTCAAAAAAACCTTTTGCATCGAGAAGACGGGGAAGCAATACAGCCACTCTGTTGGAACTATAATGAGTGCCCCGGACAGGGCCCCACCCTCCATTTTTGGTTTGTGAAAAGAACCAGCCCAATCCATTTTTTAATGTGAAATCGCTGGTTTCACATCTGGGCCCCAGAAATAAAGAAAAAGGGTTTTTTCCCAGTTGGGTGGTTCAACCTCTTCAGAATCATCTAGACAACCCGATGCTCTTTCCCTTTTGTTGACGTGAAAACCCACACGGGCCCAAACCCAGAAAAAACTCAAAGCCTTGACAAGGGGGGGGAAAATAAAACGATTCTTCACAAATTGCGGACACCCTGTCGAAGTCCCACTAAAGGGTAAAATTTCACAAAATGGAAAAACATCATCCCCAACAAAACCCATACCCTTTACCCCCCTCCACGCCTCCAAGCGAGGGTTGAAAACGCTTTTTTGTTCAGCACTTGCTTTAATCCCAATCCCAAAAACCTTCAGACTGTTTCGAGTTCCCACAGTACACTTTTGGGATCACAAAAAATTTAAAAAACTTTTGGGAAACCCAGACTTTGTAAACCAAACCCAAAATGCCTCCCGATTGTGTTTAAATATGACCATCGTTGACTTGGGGGGTTAAATTAATGTTCTTTGGGTTAAAAAACTGACCAAATGTTTTTGACGATTTTTTCCGCACAAAACCCAGCCCTTTTTTGTTGTTGGGAAACGTGGCCTTGGAAACAAAACCATGTCGCCACTTAACCATTCCCCGAAAATTACTTACCCTCGAAAAGGGTTTTTGGGGGGGGAACGTTTTATCATTTCTGAAATTTTTTCAATTTTAAACTATAGAAAAGCCCCAGACCATCTATTAAATTTGGGTTTTAAAAAACATAAAAGGTCCCAAAGTGCCCCGGTAAGTGAAAACCAAGAAACACCTGGGAATTTCCCCCAATAAATTTCCTAAAATGAAATGGGAAATATCTTCCTGCTTTCTTGCTTTTTTAAACAAGCGAACCCTGACCAAAAACTCTTCCCAATTAAATATGCAAAAGGTATGTTCGCCCTTCTAAACTTGAAAAGTTTAAAAAACTTTTTTTGGGTTGAAGCCACCCATCCCCCTTAACACCCAGGACTTTAAATTGGACGGGTGTTTCGTTTCATCCCGTCCTCTTAAAAAACCTGTTTTTAAAAATTGCAGTGCAGGATCGGAAGAAAATCTGGAGAAAGTATTTGACAAAAAACCATTTTAACACCCACTGGGACGCTTAAAGAAAAGGGTTCAAAAGGACTTTAAAGAACAAAACGCCAATTCAAAAAAGAAAGGGGAAGTTATGCTGTAAAGGAATCCCAATTGAATTTATATAAAGGAAAGGGAAAAAAATTTTGGAAATGCTGGTTTTTAACCCCTTTAACCCCCACGTACCAGTGCAAAATATTTTAAAATTTTAAAATGTTTTTTGTATTTCCTTGGGGGAAAATTTTTTTGGAAAAAACCCAACCCTTTGTGTGTTTGCGTCCCATTAAGTCCCCAAGCCCACGGTTAGAATGGAAAACCAGTTCATCTCTAAAAAAAAAACCTTTGAACCCAAAGGAAAGGTGTTGGATATAAAACGTCCATTCTTGACATGTTTATTGCAAATGGGGAAAATTTTTTTGGGGTTGGTATTTTTACTGCAACATTTTTGGTCTTTTCCGGTTTATTATCCACATTGCAGACGGGGAAATCAAAAAACCAAAAATCCCTTTAACAAAGAAAAAGGGTTTTGGAAGTACTTTATCCGAAAAAATTTTGGCTGTTTTTAAAAAAGCAAAATTTTTTTTCCCCATAGTTTAAAAAGACTTGTTTTTTCCAATAGAATGCCATTTGTTGAAAAAGAGCACGCAGGGTCCCTACCCGTTTTCCCCCTTCAGGGGTTGCAAGTTACAAAAATTCAGTAAAAATCCCCAAACACGCCATAAACTCCCCCCCCCCTTTGGGCTGTAAAACGTTGCAAGCTGTTTAAACAAAAAGCAAGTTCCCCCAAATAAATACTGTTTTTTGTGATGTTTTTGTTTCATCAGATAGTCTACCCCGGGGACAATGCCCCTATCTTCATTTAAATGCATTGGGGAGTTCCCTCTCGGGGTTTTTGGGGTTTGGCCGGTTTTACCCGCACAGAAAAAAAAGCTTCTCAAGGGCATCAGACGTTTTTTCTTTTTTAAATTTGGAAACCCCCTGAAAAATTAAGACTTTCGGTGTTGGGTCTCCCGTACGGGAAAGAAAAACCTTTTTTCTTTAAATGTACCCTTTTTTTTGCCCCCCCGCCAGTATGGTGCTGTGCTTCCCAAGGGCCCAAACGTGGTTGGCTGTCCCCCACCCCAAGCTTCCCCTTACGTTGCTGTTTTTCTATCCCTAAAAAAAAGACTGACTACATGGGGCAGCCTTCATAGTCACCAAAAACAATAAGTGATAAACAAGGCAATTTATGCTTTAAAAATCAAAACGGGGAGCCCCGCCCCGGTTTTTCCATTAAATTTTAACATGCCCAAAAAACATCCCCCTTTTCCCCTTCCCACTTAATAAGAACAACAAAAACCAAAAAATTTAAAAGAACAACAATAAAAACCCCAACAAAAACCCAAACAACAACGACGGCGGGGCTCAGCGGGCAGAAAGAAACCCAAAAATTTACAAAAGCAGAAAAAACCCCAAACAACGCCAACGCAGCAGCAACAAAAACAAAAATTTACAAAAACAGAGAAAGGGATAGTAAGAGGCAAAAAAAGATAAAATCAAAAAAACGAAAATTTAAAGAGTGTGAAGAGATAAACAGAATTAACTCCGGGAGAGGGAGGTGAGAAAAAGAATGTGAACGAAAACCCCGACAATTCTGTCAAAACTCGTTACAAGAATCGGGGTTTAAAAACCCAGTCAAAACATGCCGCACCCTATTTTCCCCCCTCTCTCTTCATCCCCTTACCCCTTAAATTTTTCAACCCCCCCTGAACTCCCCACACACACGCAAAACCCCAAAACACACACACACACACAGGACAAAACCACACACACACACACACACACACACACAACGACGAGAGAAAAAAGGAAGAGAGAGGAGAGAGGAAAGAAAAGAGAGGGGGGGGGCAAAAAAACACACGCATACACACAAACAGAGAGAGAGAGGGGAAAAGAGAAAAGAGAGGGGGAGAGAAAGAGGGGAAAAAGAAAAAAGGGGGGAGGAGAGAGAGAATAAGAGAGAGAAATTTCCAATGATTAACATATTAAATTAAAGGGGGTTAGGCAAAAATTTTTTTCTACTTGCACGTGCTTTTGGGTCCTTTGCATGTAAGTGTGTGGTGCGTGGAAAAGTATGTACGTATGTGTGGGGTTTTTTGCATGTGTGAATGTTTTGCTTTGTCCCTTGCGGGGGTTTTGTGGTGTGGTGTGTTTTTGTGTGTGGGGGTGTGTGTGTGGGGTTTTGGGGTGTTTTGGGTGTGTGTGTGGGGTTGGTGGTGGTGTGTTTTGTGTGTTTGTGGTGTGTGTAGGGTGTGTGTGGGGTTTTGGTTTGGGGTGTGTGGGGTGTGTGTGTTGGGTGTGTGTTTAGAATACTACCCGCACCCCCCCCCCCTTTCACTAGAACATTATAACGAAATTTAATGGTATTATTTAAAAAAGAGTAGGGGCAAGTGATCTTAGAATCCAGTGAAATTATCACGCATTTTCTTTACCACCAAGTAAACTGGTCCCGCCCGCCCCAAACCTTGTCACTTCCCCGAGGGGACCCCTTTTTTTAAAAATGAAAATTTTTGCGGGTCGGAAATAGTTTCAGGGGCAAGTCCCCGGCCCTCGAAAATCTGGTAACCCTGGCGGTTGGGATTCGAATCTCCCCCGGGGGCCGTTTTGGGGCTCAGGGGGGATTTTTTCCCTGGGTTTTTTTTAAATTTTTGGGGTTTAAACCCATTTTCCATACGGGTTCCTCGAATGAATATAACTGGGGGTTTCCGTGTGGAAACGAAAGGCATTACATTTTTCCCACACACTTAAAACCCCAAACCCCAACCCTTTCCGAAGGGGAAAGCCCGTCTGCCCCTTTGGTTGTTTGGACAAAAATTAAACATACCCCTTCTCTGAAGCGGAGTAAAGCGGGCCTTAATGGGGGCCCCGAGATAAAGGAGGGGTCCATACACAAAAAAACCCCACTCCCTTTGTTGGGGGTGGGTTTTAATTTCCTTTGCCTGTTTTAAACAAGGATTTGTCGGGCCGGAAATATCAGCCTGGGGACTCCAGAAAAATAATGGTCAAAGTTTTTGTATATACGTCGCCCATTTTCCACTTCCGATACAATGCATGAGTGGTTTTTATCTGTCTCCCAGAAAGGGAAAGGTCAACATTCGAAGATACAAAGCATTTTCCCCAACTTCCACATGATGGCAAGGCCTTTTTTTTCCCAATTGTAATTAGTATGGTTCTGTTTAAACGGGAAATCTTGCGGCCCGGGCCCTATAGTTTTTCCATCATTTTAAATTTGCATTCGGGACTTTTCCCAATTTTGACACCCCAAATTTTTTTTAACTTTCCAGAGAAATAGGCCGGGGCCCAGTGTCAGGGGGTGCAGAATCTAGTAGTTTTTTAAAATGATCCCGGGGTGTTTTTTAAAAAAACACCTTTCCCCCTGGGTCCCCCCTATCCTTTTTTAAGAAGGTTTTCCCCCTTTCCCATCAGAGACCGTGAGGGGTTGCAGATTTTGCAAAAAAAAAACAAAAAAATTTTAGTAAAACCCCTTGCATTTTTTCAACCAAGCTGAAAAAAAAATTTAATTTGTCTTTCTGTGGTAGGATTTAGTGCCCCCTCCCTAACCTTCTTAAATTCATTCCCTTCATGAATCCCTCTCTGATCAACCGGGGAACAACAAAGTGACGTTGGTTCCCCTTTCGCAGACACACTGGGGTTTTCCCCTCCTTGCAGAAAGGGGAAATTTTTCAGAAACCAGATTAACTCCCTTTCAGTTTAGTTTGTTCTTCCCCTTTGGGAGAGTGAAATCAGATTACAGTCCCTTTAAAACACCCCCGTTTTGTAAGCCCCAGTTTCCTCTCCAAAGACCTGTTTTAGGTTTGCCCAGGGAAAACCAGGGAAATTTATAGGCTCCATCCCGGAGTCCAAAAAAAAACCTGTCAGGAAAAGTTTTCTTTAGCAGGAATACGAAACTTGACAGAACCCCTTTTGGGAGAACCGGTTTTGGAGAGGCTACGTTTTGGAACCATTCTTTTTAATTTGGCCTGGGCCGGGGCCAAAAATTGTATCTTTGTTTAAGGGCTCAGATATTCCCAAAATAAGGGTTTTCTAATTTCGGGCTCTCAACGCAAACCCCTAACAACAGGGGAGGCAAACAGGGGTGGGCATTAGGGTTCTAAAACAGCCCCATCTTTAAAAAGTATCAAAAATTTCCCCGGCAACCCCTGCTAAAACCACGAGGTTTTTTTACTTCCTGGGAAAAAGGGCAAGGGGAGTCCAAACCCGGCTCGAGAAACCCCCCAATTTGTCTGGAAAATAAAAGTCCCAAAAAGCAGGGAAAAGGGTTTTAAAGGGCAAACCCCCATTTTTTGCCTTTCTGTTAATAGAAAGTTTCTTTTCCA
>JAMYXO010004108.1:0-18215 GCA_033310375.1 Conus canariensis | reverse complement strand
GGTGGCGTGGGTGCGTGCGTGCGTGCGTGCGTGCGTGGTGTGTGGAGTGCACTTCGCGCGCTCCTGTGTATTTAGATGCATGAGTGTGCGTGCGCGCTTGTGTGTGTGTGTGTGTGTTTTGTGTGTGTGTGTGTGTGTGTGTGTGTGTGTGTAAGTAATTCCTTTTTGTGTATGAGGGGTTGTTGAAAGTTAAAGACAAATTCCTACTGGACTACGTAATAGATGTGGGCATATCGAACAAAGTAAAGCATAATTATTTAAAATTTTTGGTAAAGTCAGTGGAGTCGATCTATTATGTGAAATATTAGAACCAGCTTTGAGCACTGTATTCTTTACTCTTGGACCAATCTAGAAAGCAGGTGACGTACACTGAGAGTTTCCCCACACATGCATGTAACATTTTTACTGTATTTGGTTCGAAGTGAATTTAAACGCATCCTATGAATTAAAGTTACTACCTCTCTAGATGTCGTATTTTCAAATTTGTCTAATTGAGTCTTGGGGTGGATGTCGGGATTTGGCTGTATACAGTTGTGATAATATTGGCTATCTGTGTCTTCCAATAACCTCTTGAAACTGCTAAAGGATGCTCTAGTAATTAAAGTATAACATTCTGATAGGTCTAGCGGAATGTTCAAAGTAGTTGTTCCTTCAATGTTGCGAGCTGCTCTCCGAGCAGCTTGATCAACTTTCTCATTTGTTGAAATTCCACAATGTGAGGGCACCCAACAGAAAGTCACATTTATTCTTTTCATCGATATGGAAGTGTCACGTAATTAATTTCTGTAATAGTCTCACAGCGGGGCTTTGGATTTAGAGACTGTAAGGCAGAAAGGACTGACTTTGAATCACTGCACAATAAAAGTTGACAATTTTTTCTATGGAAGACTTTATAAAACATACTTTAGGGACATTAGAACAGCAACTAATTCTGCAGTAAATATTGACAAGCGTTTGCCAAGGTTATATAATTCCTCCACTTTTAATTTTGGTATTATAAAAGCTGCTCCTGCTCTATGGTCATCTAACACTGAACCATCTGTAAAAATTTGCAGATATCCTTATATTGATCTTCCAAATTTAGAATTTACATAGTTTTTTTAAAGATATGGGGGATCGTTTTTGTTCAGTTCAGTATAGTTTTGTGTCATAATTTGCTTTGGTTTGTTCCCATTTGGGATTGGGTGGCAAGGACGGATTGACAGTTATTTTACTTTGGTTAATGTTGGTTTTTTTCAGAAGAGGGAGATGTGTATGACTGAATAGATTTGGCTGATTTTCTGTCTTTTGCTCTTTTAGCAAAATCTGTATCTGAATTTAGAGATACTTCATTTGTACAGAAACTTTTTTGTGAAAGGTTCTTTAAAACAAATTTGGTGGAGGACACTTTTCGAAACTCGTTCAGAGGTAAAATTCCAATTTCATAGTATGTCCCAATGTTCCCGGTATGTGGGGGGAATTTAAAAGGGAAGTTTATATCCCTTTGCGTCTAAAATTTTGTAATTTTCAAGTAGTTGCTGTTGAGCGCTAAAGAAAAATTCTTGGGGGATAAATCAATCTAAAACCGCCCCAAGGCAAAAGGGTTGGAGTTTTAAAACTCTCTTTATCTTGTCCCATTTTTGTTTCTTTGTTTAAAAGAAAGTTTTAAACTTTTTCTTGCTTTATTAAAAATTTGGTTCTGTATTTTGGGTTTCCCATAAAAAGTTTTGAAAAAAATTTTATACTCCTAAGAATTTGAACAGATTTGACGTATTGAAAAGCCGATCCATTCAGGGAAAATTTTTTTCAAAAAAAGGTTTGTCTGGGTCTTTTCCCAGAGTTAAAAAGCATGTCCCGCTTTTGGGAATCAGAAAAATTTGTACTAAAAATACGTCTTTGGAAAAAGCCTTTGGTTTTGTCTGCAATTAGGATATTAAATGGTTTTGGAGTTTGATACTGACCCTTGGGGAAAAGCCCCAAATTCCCAATGGTTCTAGGGAGGAATATGTTTTGCTCTATTTTTTTTTTGAATAATTCATATTTTTTTGGGGTTTTGTTTTGTTTTTTGTGTGTGGTTTTTTTGTTTTTGTGTGATTTTTGTGTGAGAGGAGAGGGAGCCCAAAGACCCAAGGACAAAGGAGGCAAAAATTTTTTGAGGGAGAGAGGGGGAACGGGAGAGAAAAGGGGAAAAGGGCAAATGGAAAACCCGGGGGGAAAATTGAGAGAGGACCAGCCCGACAGACAGACTTTGAAGAAAAGCCCCACAGAGAAAGACAGACGACAAAGGGGAAAATGATAAAAAAAAACCCGGAAAAAAAGGAGTGTGCGTGTCTCCCCCTTAGTCGGGGAAATGCTCCCGGCAAAACTTTTTCGTATTATAAATGTTTTGCGTGTTTGCGTGTACGCGCACGCCCGCGGGGCGCGACCGTGTTTGTGTGTTTTTTAAAGGGGAGTGAGTGCGCGCGTGGCGCTCGGGTGCGTTTTTATATTATATTTTATTATACACCTTCACACGCCGTACACAAACACACACCACACACACACACACCCCACACCACACAAAACACACAACACACAAACAACACACACACACAAACCCCACCAAAACACACACAAACACAAAGTACTATAATTTTGGTTTACTATACCCCCCAATTCCGCCCCCCCCCCCCCCCCCAGACACACGCGCGCGCGCACAGACAAGACACAGACACACATTTCCTTTCCACGCCCCATACAACCCCCACCCCAAAAAAACACCCCACATTTCCGCACACATTTCACACGCCCCACTCAAAACACACACATAAACACACACACAAAATACACGTACACACCACAGACCCCACACAAAACACACAAACACCCCCACCACACACACCCCACACACACACCCCAATTCCACTCAAATCACTCATCCACTTAAACCCGCTTCTTATTTACCTACCCTTAGTGAGATTTAGGATATCTTTTTTTTTTAGTTTTGGCCCCAAAACAAAAACACACCACACACCACACACCACACACACCCCCACACGTCCTATATGCTCACTACAAACCCCCCCCCCCAATTCCGCCCCCCTTGAGACACGCGTGCGCCCTGCGCGCACGCAAGGCGCGCACCCCACACACAACCCCAACACCCCACCACACAACACACTCTCTCTCTTTCTCTCTCTCTCTCCTTCTCTCTCATTAACTTTTTTGCTTCTTTAATTGACCCTTCCCCAATAGTGGATTTTGGTTTTCTTTTTTTACAGTTCACAAAAAACACCACAAAACAAAACACCAACCACACACACACACAAACACACAACACACACTCTTCTCTTTCTCTCTCTCTCTCTTCATTCATTTACTTGCTTTTCCATTTACTACCCAAAAAGTTTAGATGTAGGTTTTGTTTTTGCAGCGGGGCGATTTTTTGAGAGGGAGGGTGGGGAAGGGGAAACTTGTGTGCGTGCGTGCTTTCGTGCGTGCGCGCGCGTTTTGTTTTGGGGTGTTTTGTATGCTGTGGTTTTGCGTGCGTGGGGAGTGCACCCGTTGTGTGTGTGTGGTGTTTTGGGTTTTGGGGTGTGTGGTGCGTGCGTGGGGTGTGTGTGTTTTGTGTGTGTGTGTGCGTTTGCAATTTCGCGGGGCGTGCGTGCGTGCGTGCGTGTGTGTGTGGTTTTGTGTGTGTGTGCGTGTGTGTGTGGTTCGTGGGGGTGTGTTTTGTGCGCGTTTGTGTGTTGTGTTGTGTGTTTTGAGTGTGTGGGTGGTTTTTGTGTGTGTGTGTATGCGTGCGCGGGCCTGCACCCTGTGTGTGTGTGGTGTGTGTGGGTGTGTGTGTGTGTGTGTGTGTGTGTGCAGCACATGGGCCTGTGTGTGTTTTGTGTGTGGGGTGCGCGCGCGCGCGCGCATGTGTGTGTGTTCTTTCTTGCTTTTCTTCTTGTTGTGTGTGTGTGTGTGTGTTTTGTGTTTTGTGTTGTGTGTGTGCGTGTGTGCGTGCGTGCGTGCGTGGGGTTTTTGGGTGTGTTTGTGTGTTTTGGCGCGCGCGTTGTGTGGGTGTTTTGGGGTTTTTGTGTGGTTGGGTTTGGGAAGTTAGTTTGGGAAGGGAGGGGTTAATCGATTAAAATTTTGGGGTAAAGAAAGAGGGGGGGGGTGGGGGGTGGGGGGGGGGGGTGGGAGGGCAATTGACTGGGAGTGGATTCCGTGAATGCTTTCACAACTGTGCTGCTTTTGTTGGGATAAAAAGATTCTGCTTCTGGGTAGTCTTCTCTGCTCGTTATCAGCAAATCTGGTTTTTTTTCTATACTGACGGGCTGGACTGGGTCCAGATTGTAACGGGGAAGGGGGGACGAAGAGGACGTTTACAGGGTTTGACATCTTAAAATTATTGGGAAAACCCTCAGCTCCCCGGTAATTGCGGGTTTTGTTTTTCTGTGTTTTTTTTCCCCAAAATTTAGCGTATCGTTTCTGCACTTGTCCTTGCCCTTTAAATATTTAAAACATATCAGACATCCCATTGATCATCGTCGTTGTCGTCATCTCAATCACGTCGTCGCGTCCGTTTCCGTTTTCGTCGTCGTCATCATCATTATCACCATTCTCGTCGTCGTCGTCGTCGTCGTCGTCGTCGTCGTGTCGCGTCATATCATCGTCATCATATCATCATCATCATCATCATCATCGTTCTTTCGTCTCGAAGTACTAGTTACATGACGTTTTCAGCGTGTATTAGCCCAGCTGACGACCAGTCCCACAAACCGTTTTTTCAATCGCAAGGCCCACATGCCGGGCATTCATCTTTTCATGAGTACACTTCCAACATGTTCACAGTCATGGATCTTTACGTCACGTCGACCCCCCCCCCCCCCTCCCCCCCTCCCCTTCCTCCCTCCCCTACCGTGCTTTGCTTATGAGTATAGCCATTGTTTTTTCCCCTTTCCCCACATTCGCCATCCGTCCTAACGGAAATCGTCTGTAGCAATCTGCCCCCCCCCCCCTTCCCCCCACCTCCTCTCTTCCCTCACGTTATGTTGTCGTGGGTGACAAGGGCGACCCCTGCCTTTTGGGGAGGGATCCCTAATGGGGGTTGACATCTGGGGGGGTTATGCTCGGTGCCCGGGGTTCAGATCTTGGCACCCGCCAGGGGGCGGCAGGGAATGGTGCGGGGCAAGAGCAAAGACAAAATGGAACAACCAAAAACCAACCAACCACCACCAAACCACCCCAACAAACCCGTTAAAAACCAAAACCCCCAAACCCAAACCCACAACCCCAAACCCAAACCGATACAACAAAACAAAAAATACCCAACCAACCCAAACCCAACCCTCAACCCAACCAAAAACCCAAACCAAACCAAAACCCAACCAAAACCAACCAAACCAAACCAAAACAACCAAACCAAACCCAAACCCCCAAAAACCCAAACCCAACCCCAAAACCCCCCAAACCAACCAACCAAACAACAACCAAAACCAAACCCAAAAACCCAACCAACCAAAAAAAACCAAACCCAAAAACCAAACCCAAAACCAACCAACCAATCCCTACCAACCCAAACCCAAAAAAAACCAAACCCAAACCCAAAAACCCCAAAAACCCAAACCAACCAAAACAACCAACCAAAACCAAACCCAAACCCAAACCCAAACCAAACCAAACCAAAAAACCAACCAACCAACCCCAACCAACCCAACCAACCCAAACCCAACCCAACCAAACCCCACATGATCACAGACGGTTCCTTCCATTTGGGGGAATGGGTTATTTTCACCGGGGGGCACTTGGCATTCAGACTGGCCATACGTTTTTTTCGTTGTGAACAGATAGGGGGCGGGGGGGGAAGGGGGGGGGGGGGGGGGGGTGGAGGGGGGGGGGGGGGGGGGGAAGAGAAGGAGGGGGAAAGGGGGTTCCGGAATATTGAGGTGGTCGGGGGTAGGGGTTAAAAAAAAAGGGGGTGGATTTGAAGGGGGGGGGGGGGGGGGGGGGGGAGGCTACTGTAGAAGTGTTGGGTGGTTGGGGTGAATCATGTTTTGTTTTTATTTCAGTTCCTGACGGTCGTATTGATCCATCTTCAGTTTATCTGTGTATTTTTTACATGTTGGTTTTTATTAGTGCACTCACTACTTTAAACAAGGGGCCCATGTACATACCTACCTAACATGACACAAAACACACGGGCACACAGACTAACACAGACACACAGACAGACAGACAGAAACGACAGACAGACAGCCCAAAACACAGACACCACACCACACGACACACACACACACACACACACACACACACACACACACACACACACACACACAACCCTCGCACACGGGGCACACCTTTTCTTGTTTCTCCTCTGTCTTCTGTCTGTTGTCTGTCTGTCTATTATCACCCATCCCCCATCCATCGCCTATCTACTACTATTATCTGTTGTCTGTCTGTCGTCTGTCTATCTATCTAGCTGTCTTTCATCCATCTATCTACCCACTACCTACCTACGTCTTCTATCGTCTCCGATCTTTTTTCTATCTATCTACTCTATCTATCCATCTATCCAACTATTATCTTCTTTTGTCAGCTACCATCTTCCGCGTCTGCTATCTTTCTACTATCTATCTGTTACCTACCTATCTTTGCTATCCCCCCGCACAACACACCACACAACCACACACCACACCACACACACACAACACACACCAACACACACACACACACACCACACGCGCGCGCGCCCGCGCGGGGTATTATTCTATTATCTTCTATCATCTATCTATTATCTATATCTATCTATCTATCTTTTATCTATCTATCTTCTATTATCAATTCTATTTATCTATCTATCTTATTATATATTGTGTGTTGTGTTGGGGGTGTGTTGTGGTTGTGTGGGGTGAGAGAAGAGAGAGGAGAAGGAGAGGAAGAGAGATAGAGAGAGAAAAAATGGTGTCTAACGTCATCTTATAAGCACGGGCTAATATTTTATCATTATGTTTGATTGATGTATTTGTGTTGTGTTGTGTGTGTGTGGTGTGTTGTGTGTGTGTGTGTGTGTGGTGTGAGAGTGGTGTTGTGTGTGTGTGTGGTGTGTGTGTGTGTTGTGTGGTTGTGTGAAACGGAGAGGAGAGAAAGAGAGAGAGAGAGAGAGAGGAGAGAGAGAAAAAACGCGGGGGCGGCGGGGGGGACACGGAGGGACACAACGGGATGACGGACAACACAGACAGCAGACGACAGACAGGTTTACAAAACGTAAACAAAATTTGGGAAACTCACATTCCTTTTCCCCCCGCTTATCCCCTTTCCCCCCCCCCCCCCCCCCCCCCCCCAACCCCCCCCCCCCCCCCCCGGGGAACGACAGCCTAACAGGGTGGTCGGCGGACACACACCGCACACACACACACACACACAACAACAAACCACACACCCCACCAGACACACACAAAAACACAGACACACAACCACACACCAACACACCCCCACACCAACCACAACGTGCGCATACACACCTCCACACACAACAAAAAATATACACTCGCATAAGACAGACAACGGGGACAGGTAGACAAAAAATGTACGTTGGATCAAAAATCTCTAAAACCCCCCTGGCGCGCACGACGCAGACGCAACAACAACACAACACCACAACCACACACACACACACACACACCACAACACACACCACACTTCACATACACACACATGCACATGCGCAAGCTGCACACCACAGACAACACGTGAGCGCGCTAAATACTCCAAAATTGGGGCATGCAGCCGAAAGGAAAACCAACACGCACATTACCACACACACAACACCCCACACCACACACCACACACACACACACACACATCTTTGAAACACATCCCCCACAAAAAACCGCAATATGAAGTAAAGTTACCAGAAATTAAACAAGAAAACAAAGACACTCACACTATCATCCCCCCCACTTCCACCTCCACCCCACCCCCAATACCAACGCAACACACAACACAACCACACAGCATACACACACACACACACACACACACACACACAACACACACACACCACACAAAAAAACCCCCGCACACCAAACGCACCACACACACATAAAAACAAATTTTATTCCTTTTTCCCCCTTTTGGGATTTAAAGGAAGGGGTGAGTTTAAAGGTTTAACGGGAGAAGGGAAAAAACAAAAAAGCCAAAATTTTAAATAAAAATTTGCACCACCACACGCACGCACCACGCACGCACGCACGCACGCACATTCACGCACGCACAGACGCACCGGACCAGAGTCACGACCTGTTAACATATATTCTTCAGCTTTCCTCGACTTAGCAGAAAAATCTTTTCCCCAATTTACTTTTTTTTCAAAATCGGGTAAACACTTGGCTTTTTGGTGGGAAAGAATTGAAAATGAAAACAAGGAGAGAAAAGTAAAGATAAAATTTTTATAAGGAAAAGATAACTCAGTAAAAGAGAGAGAGAGAGAGAAAAAGAGAGGGAGAGAGAAGAGAAAGAGACGTCGCGATAGAGTTACAAAAGGGGAAAAAAGGAGCACTGGAATTAATTTTTTTAAAATTCGGACAAAAAGCGACAAAAGATAGGGGGGGAAAAAAACCGGGAAACGATATAAGTGTGAAAAAAGGGATCGAGTGCCAACGTATGTAATTAAATTTAAACGATAATTCCCCCCCAAATTTCCTTGGGGGAAAAAAGCGAGGCCCCCGCTTTAGTTTTGGGAAGTTTTAGCTGTACAAGGTCTGATAAATCCCGAAAATTTAGGGGAAAAGGAAAAAAAAAAACAAAAAAAAACGAAACATACACAATCCCACACCAATAAAATATGATCTTAATGCCCACACAAGAAAATAAAAGATGCAATATACTGTTTCTGAACAAAACAAAACAAAAAAACAAAAACAAAAAAAAAAAAAAAACACAAAAAAAAAAAAAGAAAAAAAATCAGTTGGTTTTTCGTAATTTCTAACCCGCTATTAAAAATTTACTAAAACTGTCATTTTTTTATTCTGATGTTTTTCCAGAAATTCAGGTTTTATGGTGAAATACCAAAAATATGGAAAAAAATCAAAATTTTCCCGATTAAAAACAAAAAAACAACAACAAAAACTAAGTGTTCCCCGGATATTAAAAAAATGTACACCCCTAGCACACATCCCATGTTTAAATTTTTGGGGGAAAAAAAAAATTTTCCTAAAAAACTAGTAACTTGGAAAAAAAAAAAAAATAATGTAACACCCCCACATCAGCGAACTCGCCCAAGGGCGACCAACAACTGAGGTTTTAGTCGAATTTCGCCACCGTAAAAAACAATTGCGAAGCATAAATGCCCTTTGCAACCCTTAAAAAAACAAAAAAAAAAAACAAAACAAAAAAAAAAAAGAAAAAAAAAGAAAAAAACCCCCCCCCCCCCCCCCCCCCAAAAAATAAAGCATACGCCAGTTTTCATTCCCCCCATTCGCTTTTCTTAAAACACTGACCCTTTCCCAACCATAATTATTTTTATTGAATGTTTTGAACTTTAAAACCGACCCTTTACGACCATACATTATTTTTTTATTTAATTTTAAAATTAAAAAACCTACCGTACGAATTTCCCTTATTTTTTTTTTTTGAATTTTTTAAATTAAAAACACGCTGCCGAACCATACATTTTTTTTATTGAATGTTTAAACTTAAAAACCTGCCCCTCACGAACCATAAATTTTTTTTTAATTTAATTTTAAAACTTAAAAATGACCTGTCACGAACCATACATTATTTTTTTTGAATGTTTAACTTAAAAAAACGCCTGCACGAACCGTACATTATTTAAAAAAAAAATTTAATGTTTAACTTTAAAAAACTGACCTGTACGAACCATGCATTTTTTTTTTTTTTTTTATTTAATGTTTTTAAAATTAAAAAAACTGGGCCCGTCACGAACCAAATTATTTTTTTAAATTGGAACGTTTTTAATTAAAAACATGGCCTGTCAGAACCATACATTTTTTTTTGAAGTTTTTAAAAATTAAAAAAACTGCTTTCTTTATCCAACATTATTTTTTTTTAATGTTTTTGAAAAAAATAGACAAATTCAAACAAGGATTGAAATTTTCCCATTGAACACCCACACAACAAAACACCACACAACAACAACACGCGCCGCCGCGCGGCGGCGCGCGCACACACACACACACACACACACACACAGAGAAAACAAACAAACTAACAAACAACAAAAAAAGCACACAACAAGCACACACACACGCACAATCCACAAAGGGGCAATAATACCTCGTCTTCTGTTTTCGTTCAATCAGATATGCCGGGAAAAATGTTTGACAAATGTACTCCTGTTTCAAGCCCCAAATAATGTCGTATAATATGCTGGCAAAATTTTTGGCAATGTACTTTGCTAATGCCCAAATAATGTCTGATTAATATGCCGGAAAAATTTTTGAAAATGTTTTTTTCTGTTTCAAGTCCAATAATTTTGTTATGATATCCCTGGCAAAATTTTGAAAATGTACTTTGCTTCAATGCCAAAAAGTCTGTATTGTATGCCTGGAAAAAATTTTTTGTCAATGTCTTCTGCTTAAATGCCCCAAAATAAGTCGTAATGTATCCGGGGCAAAATTTTGACAATGTACTTCTGCTTCAATATCCAAATATTGTCTTATTGCCGAGTGGGAAAGGGGATCGAAGAAGAAAACCCATGTATTATTTTTACTTGTATAAAAAAATGTGTCAAAGAAACTTGATAGGTTTGCAGAACATGGTAATTCCAATGGATCGTTTTAAACAAAGAAAAAAGTTTGTTTTTTTCTAGTTATAACAAAAAAAAGTTTACTATATTTTTTGTTTTACAAAAGGCGATTCCTTTGACGAAATGACGTCATCCAAAATTCTGGGAGGGTCCCCCTTCAAAAGAAATCAGGGGATCAACGTGAGAAACCCCGACTAAAAAAAAAAAGGGAAAAAGATGCTCCCGGTTCCCAAAAGGGGGGGGAATAGAATCCATCGGTGCTCAACCAAAAACTGCAAAATCCCAAACGGCTATGAACATGGCCAAAAAGGAAAATCCTGTTCTGTGGGAAAGCTTTCGTTACCACCGGGGAAAAATCCAAAGAACAAAGGGGATGTGTGAAGATCATTGAAGGGCAGAGCGCACTGCACAGCAATAAGATCGGAAAAACCAAGGCCGGATTTTAAAAACCCCGTGCCGGAACCCCCCGTTGGTTTGGAGAGGAAATTTTCACAGGCCCTCGAGCCAGGCCCTGAAAAACCACCTCACGAGCAAACGAAATGAAAATTGGGGGAAACTGGATGCAAAAATCTCCAAAGAAGTGCCGATAGGGAAAAGCACCCGGAAAACAAAAGCCAATTTGGGGACATTTTGTATCCACATGTAGAGACGCCTAGGGCAAAAAACCCCCCAAAAAAAAACACCCCCAAAAAAATCCCGCGCCAGAAAAGAGGAAAAACAGGGGCCAAAAGAAAAAAACCCCAAGTTCAAATGAAGACCGCACTGCCAGTAAAAAAAAAAGGGTTGGAAAAATGTGGAAAGATTTTAAAGAAAAACACAGGCCCTCAGCAAAGCGGGAAATTTCGAGGAAAAAGGAAGAGCAAAAAAAGAAGACACAAAGCGTTTCTTCGAGACCCTTCCAGTTTGCCAAAACCTGTTTTGAGAAGCCAAAAAACGGGGCCCTAATGTGGACAAAGGGGTTTTTTGACAGCACTGAGGAAAAAAAATACTCTGACCCCCAGAAACAAAGCACCACTCACATTCAAGGTCTGGTGGGCCAAAACCCAAACCCCGAGGAACAGTTCAATGGCAACCCCAACGTTGGGGAAACAAGAAGGTGGGCGACAAAGCCCGAGCCAAATCATCACCAGGGCCAAAAGGAATACCTTCCAGCTTTAAAAAGAAATGTCCCAAGGGCTGGAGTGGCTCCACAGGCTGCTGCGATCGGCTTGGAGAAAACCCGAAGACAGGGGGCCCGTGGGATGGGGGCAATGGTGTGTTTCATCCCCAAAAAGCAAAAATCAAGTGACAAAACCAGTTCAGGGAATATCACAATGAAGTCGAAAAGGGAAAAATTTTTTTCTCTGTCGGAGCAAGGCGACCAAGTACTGTGGAAAAAAAGACTTGGATGTGCAGTCCAGAAAGGTGGCATCCCAGGGGTGGCGGGCGGGGGGTAGAAAAAAAAAATGTTTTGGGACGCAACCAAAAGCAAAAACAGAAAAAAAGAGACCCGGGGCGTAGGGGGCTTTTATCTGGCAAAGCATATGGTCTGTGCCCATAGATGATACAGTTGGCTTTTGAGATTTTCCATTGCCCCCAAAAAACTCCCGGACATGCTCAAAAAGTATTCAATGGGTTCTCAATGGGTTCTCACCAAAGGGTACCAAAACTGGGTCAACTTGGAAGTGGGTATTGCAAGGGCTGTGCAATTTCCCCAATACTGTTCGTGGGCAATGGAACCCTCTTGAAAGCAGAACAAAAAACGCGAGACAAACAGCCTTGGCGATGGATACAAGATGCCCCTCTCAAGGGCCTTTTGGATACACTACAGGATTCATCCAGAGAAGAGAGACACTCATGTGCTGGAGAGGGTGGCGACTGTTGCCTCATCCGAATGAAGTTCAAACCAAAGAAATCAGGAGTCCTTTTACTGAGGAAAGGAAAAGTGGGGATCTGTGGTCTTTAGTGTTCCAAACCCGGCCATTCCAACAGTACAGAAGAACCAGTCAAGAGCCTTGGAAGATGGTATGATGATACGCTGAAAGACACACAAAGAGCAAAAGAAACCAAGCAGATGGCGGAGGAAGGCTTGGAGACCATTGACCAGTGTGGGCTCCCTGGCAAATACAAGTCTGGTGTCTGCAGTTCATGCTGATACCAAAGCTGCTATGGCCTCTGATGATATACGACATCTGCACCAGCATAGTGGAGGCAATGGAAGCCAAAATCAACAAGTTCACAAGGAAATGGCTTGGTGTCCCACCCTGTCTGACTGACATAGCGCTGTACTGTCGCCAAGCAAAGCTGAAACTACCACTGAAATCCATCCTGGAGGAATACAAAGCAGGGAAGATCAGACTTCAAAGCATGCTGGAGGACTCAGGAGACAAGGTGGTAGAAGCAATCAAGCCCCAGCTGAAGACAGGCAGAAAATGGAAAGTTCAAGAGGCGATGGATTCTGCAAAAGAAAGTCTCAAGATCAGAGAAATAACAGGACACACACAGACCAACAGACAAGGACTGGGGGTGACCAAAACTGAATGGTGGTCAAAGGCCAAAGGAAAAGCCAAAAGAGACATGATGATTCAGGAGATGAGAAAAGAAGAAGACCAAAAAAGACTCCAAAAAGCAGTCCAGCAGAGCCAGCAAGGGCAATGGACAACGTGGGAGAATGCACTCCAAAGAAGTCTCACTTGGAATGACATTTGGCACATGGCCCCTCTCAGGATCAGCTTCATTCTCAGATCTGCATATGACCTTCTGCCCTCAAATGCAAACCTGGTGAAGTGGGGGAAAAACAGGACGATCCTGCATGCCCCCTCTGCCATGAAAAAACAAACAGTGGAGCATGTCCTAAGCTCATGTAAAGTAGCCCTGGCTCAAGGAAGGTACACATGGAGGCACAACCAAGTTGCTAAAGAGATTGTACAAGTAGTCTGGGCTAGTACAACACCACAAAAGGGAAAATCAGGACTCCAAAAAGCACCCGCAACATTCTTCACGGCAGGAGGCAGCAAATCATGGCCAAGAACAACAGTGCCACTCGAAACATGCAGGCAGAGTCTGCTGGACGGGGCAGATGACTGGGAGTGCACTGCAGACCTCCCAGAATGGAAGAGTCACACCAGAGATCATCAGCAAGAGTGGCATGAGACCAGACATAGTAGTCCACTCTAAGTCAACCAAGCAGCTGATCATGATCGAGCTCACGGTGCCATATGAGAACAGAATGGAGGCAGCTCAAATCTACAAGACTGAAAAGTATGCTGATCTGGCAAACAGCCTGAGGAGAGAAGGCTATCAGGTCAAAGTCCCACTGCAGAAATTGGAGCTAGGGGGTTTGTAGGAACGTCTGCATACAGCCTCATGAAACAGCTCTCAGTTGCAGGGAAGGAAAAAACCAGAGCCCTGAAAGCAATGGCAGAAGCGGCAGAGAGGTGTTCAAGCTGGATTTTGGTCAAGGAGGAACAAAAGTGAACTTCATAAGGCTTAATTTCCCTACAAATATCAGGTGTCCCTGTGGCTCAGTGGTTAAAGCGCGAGTCCCTTAAGTGGAAAATGAGCATGTCCAGAGGGTCATGGGTTCGAATCCCAGCCATGGCTCGTCCCAAGATGGGAAAAAAAAAAGGGGCAGCAGAGGGACATCCGGAGTCATGAACCGGGTGTGGCCCAACCCCCTAGAGTGTCAGGAGATAAGGGCCGAAACACTTGCTTGAAGGGGGCTTCTCTTCTGAGGACTCTCTGCTGCCACGCTCTCCACGAGTTTCTTTCTACTAAATTAAAGGGCCCAAAGTCACGTTAAGTTTCATGAAAAATTTTGTCCCATTTTTTTTTTTAACAAGAAGTGCTGCAACGATTTTTAAAGTGAAAAACGGAATCAAAATTTATCAATGTTTGATTTTCCCCAAAAAACAAAAAAAGTTTTATCTTAAACTACCTTGGCAACAGACATTTCCGAAATATGAAAGGGTTTGAAATTACTCCCTGAAAAAGGATTCTATATCGTCAGATCTCCTTTCCCCCCCGGGCCGGGAAAGGAAGCTTCAAAAAGGGCCCCATTTGAATTTAAAATATAAATTTAAAAGATAGATAGAAATACAATATTCTTTTTCCTCTCATGTTCAGTCTTTCACGTGAAGAAAAATGTCCAACCACATAAAAGTATCCAGATACAAAATGAAATATAAGGTCCCATGAAAGTATCACGATACCAAATAAAAGTTCACAGAACCCATAAAAAGTATCACAGATACCACATGAAAGTTAAAGTAGATCAGTAAAGATAACGGGCAATCTGTATTTCTGATATCAGTTTAAAAAAAAAGAAAAAGAAAAAAAAAAAGAGAATTTGTTTTACATTGAGCGAAAAAAAAACTGTTTTTTTAAGGCGAACTTGCAAAATTTTGAGGCTTCCGCAAAAAACATTTCAAATTCTCTCTATGTTTTTAAAAATCGGCGTTTAAAAGCTTTCAGTCACTCAATTTCAGCACAAATGCGTCGAAAATAAGTCATTTAATCATTGCAATTTTCAGAGGCACCGTATCGTTTTTTTGGGATGTTTGAAAAATCATTTGACCCTTTTGTCTAATTTTCAGGGGCCCCGATATCGCTCTTGTTGGTGCTTTTTAAACTGTTCGTTTTATAAAAATGATAAAGCAGAAAGGACATTAAAATAAGTCATTTAATCCTTTGTCAAATTTTCGAGGCACCGATACGCTCTCGGTTGGATGTGTCTACTGTTCGTTTTAAAAACAATGATAAAGCGAAAGCGCCACTAAACTTAGAAAAGTGCTTTTCAGGATCTCTTTTCAAACTTTTACTCCTTCTTTACTTGAACATTATGATTTTAGAAACATATTTTGAAAAAAGTTCCAAAAGCAATTTGACAAAATTGTATGTAATGGACTGAAATTCGTTTTCGTCACCACAAACTTGGGGCTGTTTTAGAAATAGTCAGAATAACCTAAGTTCTCATGTTTAAAACGCAAAATCATCAAATTTTCATTTTTTACCCAAAGTGAATTTGTGATACACACACGAAATTTCGTTCAATTTTATCGAGAAAATAGATGTTCTTGAACTAAAACATAATGCTTCAAAAAAAATGTAAAGTGGCAAAACAGACATATCAAGAGTCAAATTTTTGTTTTTTTGGTGGCTCTGGGGGCGTATGCCATGTTTACGGCATGCCTGAACTGTTTTTTTTTCTGATATAATCTTGCTTTTTTAGTTACCTCTTGTTTGATATATTTTATTATATATTAAATTATATATTTATATTTTAATATATTTTAATTTATATATATATAAAAGAGAGAGAGAGAGAGAGAGAGGGATAATATTCTGGTTAGGGATTTACTTTAAAATACCCTTGGCGTCTTTTTGTGATTACTGTGCACACCCACACGCCACACGTATACACACGCACGCACCCCACCACCCGGTAGTAAACACACACGCTCTTCTCCTTCTCTTTAATGAAAATATAAAAAATAAGCACTATTACCACTGCAAAAACTCAGCCCCCCCCACAAACACATACATACATGCACGCGCGGCGCGCGCGCGCACAACACCACCCCACACACACGCACCCACCACGCATGCAACCCAACAGACACACCAGGGCACACGCCACACACACACACCCACACCACACACACACCCCACACTCCAAAAAACCACACCCCAAAACACAACACACACACACACACACACACACGCCACCACCGACCCCACACGACACACCACAGACACACAGACACAGACACACACACACACACACCCACCCCCACACACACACACACACACACACACACCCAATCACCCACCCTCCCTGGACCCGAGGACGGGTGGGGCCATATGGCCAGAGGGGCCGGTTGGTCCATTACGGGGGATTTGGGCCGGTTCGATGTGTTGGGGTAGGAGGCGTCGGGGGGGTTTTTTTTCATCCGACAGAGGTGGGGCAGGGGGAGGAGAGAGGGGGGGAGAGAGGAGAGAGAGGAGAAGAGAGAGAGAGAGAGAGGTGTGTGTGTGTGTGGAGAAGAGAGAGAAGAGGGGAGAAGAGAGGAGAGTGTGTGTGTGTGTGTGGTGTGTGAGAGTGTGTGTGTGTGTGTGTGTGTGTGTGTGTGTGTGTGTGTGTTTTGTGTGTGGTGTGGTGTGTGTGTGTGGTGGTGTGGGATGAGAGAGAGAGAGAGAGAGAGGTTGTGTGGTGAGCGTGCGCGCGTGCGCGCGTGTGTGTGTGGGGGCCGCGGGTATGCTATTATGTGATGTTGATGTGCATTCACGCAGGGTGTGTGTGGGGTGTGGGTTTGGGGTGTGTGGGGGTGGTGTGTGTGTTGTGCGCGCACTCGCGTGTCTTCTTTCTATTTCAAGCAGTCTCCTTTTTTTTCCATTCCTTTTCTTTCGCTTTTCGGCTTTCCCTTCCCCTTTTATTCCCCGATCCTCCCCCCCCCTCTCACCCCCCACTCCCATTTTCATTTCTTCTTTTATTTAACAGATTCTCTCTCTCTCTCTCTCCCCTCCCCTCTCTCTCTCTCTCTCTCTCCTCTCTCTCTCCAGTCTGTAATCTATTGAACCTGTTTTAGTTTACCCCTTCGTTTTGAAGTAAAAGGCTATTTGAATATAATGTATGAATCTCTTGTCTGTTTTTTTCTGCCCTCTGTCTGTCGCCTTTTCGCTTGTTTTTTTTTCTCTCTCTTTCTCTCCCCCCCCCTCTCTTTGCCGCCTCTCTCTCTGTCTGTCTCTCTGTCTTTATCCTCTCCTTTTCTCTCTCTTTGTCTCTCTATCTTCTCCCCTCTCTTTCTTTTCTTTTCCCCGCCCGACGTTTGTCTGTCGCTCTCTTTTGTCTCTGTCCCCCCCTTTCTCTCTCTCTCTCGGGCTTGTTCTGTCTGTCTTCTGTCTGTCTGTCTGTCTGTCTGTCTCTATCTGTCTCTCTCTCTTCCCGGTCCCCGGACCTGTCTTCAACCATCTCTTTGCACTTTTTCAACCCCCTGCGCTGCTCTGTCTGTCATTTCCCACACTCCCCCCAATGCCCCCCCCCCCCCCCACCCCCCCCCCCCTGCTGTTTTAACCTTGGGCACCCCCCTTTGCCCTAATCCTTGTTTCTTCCTCTCTCCCTCCCCCCCCTTTTTTTTCTGTGTCCTTGGCTTTTCCCCTTTCCCGTTCCCTCCCTTTCCTCAACCTCAGTGGTTTTGTTTTCCCGCGGTCTCTCTCTCTCTCTCTCCCCTTTCTCTCTCTCTCTCTCTCTCTCCCCTGTGTCTCTGTCTCTGTCTGTCTGTCTGTCTGTTGCTGTCTGTCTGTTTTCTCTCTCTCTCTCCTCCTCTCTCCTCTGTTTCATCCTTCGTACCTTCATTCACCCTTTCCCTTTCCCCGTCATCTTTGCAACCTCTCATCTATATCTTCAATCTTTTCAACACACACCCCAACACACCCCACGCCGCACGCACGCACGACCCCACGCACGACGCATCGCACGCACGCACGCACGACACACACACACACACACAACACACCCGCCCCCACC
>JAMYXO010004107.1:0-18223 GCA_033310375.1 Conus canariensis | reverse complement strand
GAGGACGGGGAGGAGAAGGTCAAAGGGCGGAAATGATACCACATTTGGCAGAGTGGTTTGAAATTTGAATAAAAACAGTTGGGGTAGAGAACTATAAAATAGGCATTCTGGCTCCCCCACTCCGCCAGCTAAGCGGTTTCGCTGTTGCTCCGCCGGCTTACCCAGAATGCCTATTTATAGTTCTCTAATGTAAACACTTTACAAAATACAAAAATGTGTAGGATTATCTGTTTTTAACACTAATTTAGAAAACTTTTGAGACTTAAGTTTTTTCTTGATCAAAAACATCTTTTTCCCCGCATACATTCATAAAAATGTGAAATAAATTTCTGCAAAACTCTTCCATCTGGCCGCATTACTAAATCACTTGGATCTTACTTGAGACCTATGGCGCCCTAGGGCCCCAGCCAGCCCCAGAGGGTCACATATAACACGGCCAGATGTAAAGGGTTTTGGGAATGCCTCCAACGTAGAAATTTTTATACTTGTTGCCTGCTTTCTATTTGTCTAATTTGGGCAATCCCTCCCCCCCATTTTAGTGGTCCTTCCCTTTAGCCGCACCAGGGCGACCATTTTAGTTTACGGGCGTTTATAGCCGCGCCAGTGCCCTTATTCTGGGTTTACGGGCGTTTATAGCCGCGCCGTGACCCAATACGAAAGTAGGAAGGATCACTTGAGGGCAGGGAAAGGGGAAAAATTTAGACTTTTCAATGCCATGACAACCAAAGTATTTAAAAACTACTGCAGGCATATCCCAATGTTGTTAACTTAAGATTTATATATATACTGTACACAAACAAACGCTTTCAATTACATGGTGTCTACTTGAAAAGTTGTTTTTATTTGCCTAGAGTAAAGTTGTTTTTAAATTTTGTTAAAAAAAACACCAAAGCTAAATAAAAAGTGTCTTACCTTACTTTTTAGTCACTACTTTTTAAATAAATATTTGTTTTAAATGCTTTTGATTTAAATTAAAAATGCTGCTTTTAATAACATAAAACTGGAAAAGATTATTTTGAGGTGGGGAATTTAGCCGCCTAAATTTATACAATGACGTCTAACGCCGTACTAAAGACGCCGGGGGGATTTAGCCGGCCTAAATTTATACAATTTCCCCGTGGGCGGCCGGCGCCTTATGTGTAATTGACACGAACCCGGAAAAGTGCGGCGCTTCGACTCGGCTATTGTGCGTTGAGTAAGCCGTGGCCGAATGTTGACCCAGTACCATAAAGGCAGAAGGGATTGTCTCCCCGGAAAAGAATGTAACAATTAATTGTGAAAAAAAAAATCGTCATTAAGTCGTTCTAGGTTCTTATTCAAGTCGGGATCAACGTTCTTATTTAAGTTCTTAACAAGTTTTTATTCAAGTTCTTAACAAGTCAACATCAAGTTCTTAACAAGTTCTTATTCAAGTACTTATTCAAGTTCTTAACAAGTCGTCATCAAGTCGTCATTAAGTTCTTATCAAGTCGTCATTAAGTTCTTATCAAGTCGTCATTAAGTTCTTATTTAAGTTTTATCAAGTCGTCATCAAGTCGTTATTAAGTTCTTATTCAAGTCACTTATAATTATTTATTAAGTTCTTGAAATATTATTCCATCTGAAATGGATCAAAATGATCTTTTGTTGTTGGCGGTTCTGGCATGCTTTTTTGTTCGGCTTCTTTATTTAGTGGCTGAGATTTTTTGGGACTGCTTTGGTTTTTGCTGTCTTTCTTTATATGTTTTATAAAACGTAATAAACCACCCCACCAACAGCAATGACGCCAAAAATGCTAACTCTTTTAATCCAAATAATCCATGTCGACTTTGGGTTGTAGGTCTTGAATCAACTTGTGTATTTACAGTGGCATTGAAACAACTGTTGGCGTTGGCGGTGTTATGTTTTCATTATGAGTTATATTCTGTGATTGCAACATTAATTTTTTTTGTTTGTTCCACTCTGCTAATTTTTTCCTGCTGCAACACGCCCAGGATGAGGAGGCTTTTTACTGGTCACTTTCTCCATCAATGTTTTCTGCTGATTTTCTGGCTCGGTCATTTTGAAGGGAAACAAAATCTATATGATTAAAAGTAATTAATCCCATGATTAATGGCGATACAATGTTCCAAATCTGTAATATAGATCACATCCTAGAGACTCTAATGACTTTGTTAAAAACTGGATCCTGCGTTTAAATCATACATAAAATCTTGTTCAGAATCAATGGGAGCAAATCTACTAACTAGTTTAGTGTACAAACTAAGAACCGTTTGCCCAACACTTTTTACCATTCTTGACCCCAGTTGCGCTTCATACCTGTTGTGATACTTTACAATGTCTTGTGGCGACATCTGTTGAATCTGTTCTATGCTGAATTCATTTCCGAGGTATGTTTTGTTTTTCCACACGCCGCCAAAGATACAGCCTTTTCCTTTTGACGCATAATAGCTTGGTCATCAATTGATCATTTGTAAGTTCAGGAAGTAAATCATCGCAGTTCATGTTTTATTAATAATAATAAATATTATTTTATTTTTAAAAAATGAGCACCGAAAAAAACTGTTGCTAACCTCGTATACCATTCTGCTGTTATTGGAGGTCTAAGTGTAGGATACACAATGCTTGGTAAAAGCCTGTTAAAAATAAAACCAGCAGATCTTGGCAAACTAGACTTTGAAGACTCAGCAAAGTTGATTGCTGTTATTACAGCTTCATTTGCTACGATTTTCTAGTTAAGCAAGGAATAATTCCAAACAGTATCAATATGTAAAATTAAAAAAATACATTTATAAAAATGGCTTCACTCGTAATGATGATTGGTGGCGCTGTGGTTAATGCGCTTGCTTTTAGTGGAAGTAATTACGCATTTAGTAAACTACGGGATTGACGGCGAGAGAAAAAGACATAACAAAGCTATGGAGCAACTAGCTGCTGCACAAGACACCTATGAAAAGCAAAGAATGGAGCAGTTAGATTTTATTAACGACAGACTTAAACAACAGGGACATGCAGCTTACACATTTAAAGATGTTGACCAGGCAATAAAAGAATATTTTCTAGTAACAGGCAAACAAGTTGAAACATTGCGTCCACCAAAATTTAGCGATTACTATCAACCATCAGAAAAACAAAAGATGCAAGAAATATTGTTTATTGTTGTTGGCATGTCTGCTGTGTATTTTGTTGCACAAAGTATTGGCTGAATAAAAAATGAACAAGATCTATTATTCACCAAAAGGATATTGGAAGGGAATCACGGCAATTAAAAAGCTAAGCCAAGCAGCTGGAGTCAGTGAACAAACGGCAAAAGAATGGTTATCTAAACAAGCGATTTGGCAAATTTATCTACCAGCGCCTAAACGAATACAAAGACCACACTTTGTGATATAACTCCAAACGACACCCATCAAATGGATCTTCTATATTTACCCCATGATACGATTAGACGAAAAAGATTTAAGTACGCACTTACAGTCATTGACATAGCTTCAAGATACAAAGATGCGGAACCATTAACACAAAAGAGTGCTTCTGCTGTTGCTGTCGCTATACAACTGATATATCAACGAGGACCTTAACTTATCCTCGCATGATTCAAGTCGATGATGGAAAAGAATTTAAAGGTCAAGTGAATCAATTATTGTTAAAACATAGAGTTACCATTAAAAGAGGCATTCCGGGTGTTCACAGATCACAGGGTTTGGTTGAAAACTTTAACAAACAGTTATCTGAAAGACTTTTCTCTACCAGTATCACAGAGAGCTGATTGACAATTCTCGCAACACAGAATGGGTTAGAAGACTGCCCTCAGTTTTGCGCGCAATGAATAATGAAGAATTTAAAGGTTTAAAACCAGTACAAGCAATCAGAAAACAAACAATAAATGTTGTTGAAGGAGAGTCTTCATCAAGCAAACTATTACCATTTGGTTTGAAAGTAAGGTACCTTTATTCGCCGGGAGAAGCAGAAGGGGACACTCGCATCAGGGCAACAGATCAGTTTGGAGTGTTGATCCATATGAGATAAAAAAAATTGTGAAAATGAATCCGCCCGTGTATTATTTACGAGAAACTGACACAACAAAACGGCCGGCCCCTCAAAGATCTTTTGTGAAGGAAGAACTGCAGATAATCCCTCCAGACACAGTCACTTAATTATTTTTTAATTTAAATTAAAATGGCGGCAAGAATGGAAAAGGAAGAATCCTTACGTAAAATGGCACTGGAAGCAAGAATGGTGAAGGAAGAGTCCTTAGAAATAATGCGAAAAATATTTGATTATAATCTTGCTATTAGACTAATATTTAAGAAGATTGATTATGCCATGCTAGACAAAACCTCAAATTTTGATTGGGAATATATTAAAAAAATTCGAGCGCATTTAGCAGTAATGAAAATAATTTGGTTGAATTGGGTGATGATATAGTTAAGCTTAACGAACTGTTTTAATCTACGCAAATACATTTGGGTTTAAAATGGAAGCTCAAAGGAAAATGGCATGAAATGACAAAGGAAAAGTCTTTAAAATTAATGCAAGATTTATTTGAGTATCAGTATATCATTAAAGAAGTATTTGAGAAGATTGACAATCCTTGGCTAGAACAATCGCCAGACAATCGCTTTAAACCCCAAAGCTTTTATTTTGATTTATGGGTATGGGAACATGAATATTGCGAAATGACAAAAAAAATTAAAGCACATCTAGCATTAATAAATAATATTAATTTTGCTAAATTAGATGATGATATAATTGAACGTGCGATTGCTGAAAAATATAAGCCCATATGATTATACTATTCTCCAATGACCAATTGCATATGAAAAACTCTGGATTAACAAATACTCTTTTTGTGTTAGTGCGTCAAGAGACCGTTTTGTTACAACAGTTGTGTTGATCTCATGTAGATTAGATCGTAGTTTTACGTTGTCATGATGAAAAGTCTTATTGTCAAACAATGCTTTTTTATAGTTGTCATGGGATATGCTTGACTGCACAACACTGCGAGATATTCCCTTTGCTTTTTTAACAACTTTTTTTTGGCTTGAAAGACTGTACATTTTCGACCTCAAACCAACAAACTCCTTGATCACACCTCCAGATAATTCATCCTTCATCTTTCCTAAAACCTTCTTGTTAACAGTTGAATGCAAAGGCGAATCTTTAGGATAATCAGATGTGTCGTACCATCCAGCATGCCCTTTAGCACTTCTGTTTCTAAATCTTTGTAAAAATCTTCAGTAGGGATGTCGATTACAAAGGAATCTGTATCTGTGTACAGAACTCTGGACTCTGGATACAAGGGTTTAAAGTAGTCGTAAAGAAATTCTAACATCAAAAGCTTTGACAGCTCTAAAACAGTAAAGCCAATAAAAACAGGTTTGTCCAATTTGACTTTCTTTTTTTTCATCATTATGCCAAAAAGCTGATCATGAAATCTTCTGAAGTCCTGATAATTAGGTTTTGAAGTCAACTTAATTGCAACGTTTTCTCTGGTGACCAATCTAACATCTTTACGCTTGTGCGGATTTTCCATAGTCTTTCCAAAACAGCTGTTGTTCATCAACTTGAAAAAGTCTTTTTCTGAAGCATCTGTGGATTTAGTTCTGAGATCAGTGTTCTTCATTATGTATGGTTTCATGAACTGTTCTTGATCAAAAGCAATTATACGATGAACAGCTGTCAACTTCAAACCATGTCTTAAATAAAATTGAAGAAGTCTGTAATGACAGACATAATTTTTTTTGTCACGAAGATTAGGCACAAGTTTAGGTGGTTCTGTCATTGACACTTTTAGACTTTCTGCCGCTAATGGATAGTCATTATGGTAATCATGAAGTTCATGAGGATATTCTAAATCAACTTCTAGAATGAGACCTCTTTTACGATCAGCTTCTAGAGTAGGTAGCCATTTTAAAAACTTTTGAATGTCTTTGAGTCCTGTGTACATTTTAAAGTTGCGTAATGGAAGTGATTGCGCCATTGCCCATCCATACAGATTGTTTGCATCTAAATACATGAGATAGTTAGACCTTTTACTTGGATCATAGTTGTCCAAGTATTTGTTGTTTGCTTTACAGTAATGGTGCGACGCCATACTGATTCCCCCACGCAATCCGTTTTCAATCATCTGAAGCATTGGCAGGTCAGACAATAAATCAATTTGTACTCCAGTAAATTTTAAGAAAGCGTCCAGCTCATCCCAGGCGCAGAAATGTAATGCGCGGGATCCAGGCTGTAATGTTTCATGCAGGTCTTCCTATAATTTTCAAAGACGTCCGCCAACAAACAGGTATCCGCCATTAAATAGGAATCATGATAGTCTCCCATTGTTTTACACTCTAACTTCTGCCACGCATCTTGAGCATGCTGGTAATCAGAATCACTGATGTCCTTTCCTCTGAGACTAGAAAAGAACGCGCCTTTAGGCGGAAGTGTATCTTCGTCAAACCTTTCCCAACTGTTCATGTACTCATAAGGGTAAACGCCCTTTCTAACAAGAGTTGGGTCAAAATATTCTTCTGTTATTGGGCAGGACTTTAAGGACATAGCCAGTGACTCTAATGAACCCATCATGTGTTGCATAGAGTCGTAGAAAGACATGTTATTTAAAGTGAAACACATGTACTTTTCTGATGACTGCGCAATGCATGACACCCTGAAGTCGCTGGTTACTGCTTGCATTATAAGGTGAGAGTCGTAACCTCGCAAGTTGTGAAAGAATATAGGCAGCTTCCATGTCTTTGGTTCAACTTTAGTTGAAGATTGCATTTGTTATGTGCTGCTCCTCTAAACTTTCCACTAATGTGATCATGGTCTCTTACTGTTGGATTCTCTGCGGTGGCAACCAAGGCCGCCCCACAAATCCAACAGTGAGTGGCTGAGTCATACTGTTGTTGGTCTTCAGGCGTCATTATGATTTCAGATAAGTTTAGATTATTAGAACAGGCATTACGCACTTGCTGCATGCGTTTTAAGAAGTATTTTGCAGCATTTGGTCCTCTGTATAATTCTGGCTTTGAATGGGCGCCATCCGACCTAACAATGATGAAGGCAAATGAGCAAATCTGATGATTACTCATTAAGACTGTTTTAGGAAGTTTCTGTGGGGTTGGTCCTTCATAAGGAACAATGAGTGATTCGAAGTCTGCGTAAACAACATATGGACTAGTTTGCAACCGTTTCCAGTTCTTAAAACTAACTTTACTGCCTTCTCCGGGCGTAATTAGTTCTGTATCACAGTCAACTGGGCTAATACAATGTTTTACATGTTCGCTCGCAGCTTGAACGGACGGAATTCTTGTTAAACATTTTCTACAGAATTCTTGTTTGCTATGTTGTTTTGTAGTATGCACTAGTAATCTACTCATTGTGCGTATTAGAGTGTAGTGCAACCCATTAAGGCTTTGCATTAGGAGTAAGTCTACATGACTCCTGGTTGGTTCGCCTATTGTTGGACTGTTCTTTGACACTCTAATTGGCAGAAGGTTGGTTTCTTCAGACCATGTGTAGACATTAACAGTTATTGGTGGATTTTGTTTTTCAAACTGATCAATTTTGTCTACAGCCATAGGAAATTCAAGGCCGTTAAAGTTAAGATTATTGGCCCACTGTAAATAGTTAGATACTCTCTCTGCATTTTTGGCAACGTGATGCAGCCTAGCAAGAACGCACCACATAAAACATTTGTCGTCTGAATTTTTTATGTTCAAAACTGCTTTCTTTGCAACTAATGTTGGAGGCAGTGGAATGTAAGCCTTGCCTACAATTGGCTCATACTTAGCTTGTCTTAATCTGATGTCTAGGACTTCACCCTCTGACCAACCAGAGCCTCTCATTTTAGCTGCTTCAGAGGCTTCATTAAACTGTGTAAGAAGTTGATCTGCCCAACCGGGTGTTAAGTCATTATGAGAAAGAATAGTCTGCTGTTTAGTTGAGAACCAGACTTCTAGATTTTCTTCATTTATTGTTATATAGTCGATTAAAACAACTAACCTTACTTTAACTGGAGGGTTTATTGTTAGTTTACTTGGAACTTGAGAAATAGCATGTACAACGCTTGCCTGTACCTTTGTTGGATCAATAACTTCTAAAACGACCTCATTTAAAGCTTTTGACAAACGCTCTTCCTCGAGCATTGCTTCAAACAATTCATCTGAACCTTCATATATCTTATCCATGCTGAGTTTCTTTTCTAACTCAAAATATTTATTTAAATTAAAAAAAAAAAACTTAATCAGAATCAATATCAACGGTCTTTTTGTGCTTGGACTCATAAACTAAAGTATAAACGCCCTTTGGGGTTGTTAATGTGAGCTGTTTAGAACAGAGTTTAATGTTTCGTTTACTTTTTTTAAACATTCCTTTTTTATCTGGTCGGTGTCTGGTTGTTGAGAAAAAGTTGCCCTTGCCTTTTTTTGAAGATCAAACTTTTGTCTTTTGTAGTCCTCAAAATCAGCCTGTAGGCGACTAAATTCTTCATCCGTGATGTTTGAGTCAGCAAGTGCTTTATTTATTGTCAGTTTGAAGGAACTAAGTTTAGCTGTTATTAGTTGAACCATAGCTGTGTGCTTTTGGAGTTTAGCTTTTATTTTTTTGCTGACAGCACTTACAGCCAATGAACACAGGCCAAGAGTTAAAGACAAACCACCTAGAGGTAAAGCTGCCGGTGCACCTACGCCTGTTGCTAAGAGACCTACACTTGTTCCTGCTGATAGAGCACTAGTGATCGATGCTCCAGTATTAACATATGTAACAGCATTAAAGACAGCAGAATACCTTCGTTTGGTTTTACTGTATTTTGAAAGGTCCTGCTCTAGTTTTTGTTGCATTTGTGTAATGTTGGTTAATCTGAAAGTTTTTATGTCTACAGCAGCAGCTATCTCTTCTTTGGGCACTTTTGGATAAGTCGTAACAGACATGCTTTTTTAAAATAAAAATAATTTAGTATTGGATATCTTTCAATCTGTTATCTTGAATATTCAGCTGCGCATCATATATTAAAAACAAATGTACATTAAGTGGTTTATCACTCTCTTTTTCTTTATCAATTTGAATGTTTATTACGTCTTTAACTGTTCTCCCACTCCCATGCAACTGATTATCTTCTGTTGACCTTAGGTCAATCCATAAACCGTATTTCGTTGTTAAATATTCATCAAGTCTAACACTGTGAAGGTGTAGATCTTTAGACACAAGGTCTACTGTTGGACTTCTAGACCTCCCGCCTCCAAACAATTTTCTTATTTCATCAAAATGATGATAAGGTTTAAGCCCGCTACCGTAGACTTGGTTAGGACTACCCTCAATTGAACATTGTACTTTCGTTATTTTAGGATTGATAAATTTTTCACTTTGTCTTTTGAATGGTTCTTCATCTTCACACAGCAATAAAATACCTTTAAGGGATCTTGCTGCGGCGCTAAAACTAAAGTTCCATATTGTGTCTGCCCTGCTTTTAGGATATTTAGTATGATGAATCACTCTTTCGTAATATATTGCTAATTTTGACTGATATTGTTGCTCAATCAGCCTTGCTAAGTTAGGGTTGCTAACAATGTCAAACTCTAACGAGATGTCGAAAATGCTGTACTTGGAATCAGTGTCTGTCGATCTAATGACACGTTTGTATTCATTAAAAGTTAGTTCATATGACAATCTGTCTTTTAATGCTCCTTGAAAGTATGGCGCATGCGCTTTTAACAACTCAAAATCCAAGGGTATAGAAAAGCGATTTCCAAACGCATAACTTACAGCTTCATACTTGTTACCGTCTTTAGCATCTTCGGCGTCTATTCTGTGTTTTAGTGCTTCGTTATTTTCGATTCCTTGAAACGCAAGATCGGCCCTTTCATTATCGGTTAGCCATAGATCAGAATAGATTAGAAATATGTCTGCATTGTGTAAAGAAAATATTTCTTGCCCCTCAAGTTTTATAGAAATTTTCTTAACGATTGCCCGTCCCAGATTCTGTACAACTGTCCTGTTTGCGTCTGTTGCTGAATCAAGTTCTATTTTGAAAGTAAGCCGTGCAGATCCCGGCACAATCACTTCATCTGCTCCTAGGTCTGGAAATTTAACAGTAAGAATTTGATCTGAATCAATAGTAGATGGATTATTTGGAACAATAATATTCTGTTTATTTCCCTTCACGCCAAAGGGCTCTTTCAGTCTTCTATGCGGGTCAAGAATCGAACCATATGCTTGTGACATTTTTTTTTATAAAACAAAATAAAAAGTTAATTATTTAAAAACATGGCAGAAGAAGATTATGATGTTTTTGATCCTGGAGACGACATGAGTGAAATGACGCCTTTGACACATCCATTACAATCATTGCGGCGTGAATTAACAGAAAGTAAGGTCAAATCATTTTATCAAAGTTTAGGCCAAGAACCTCCCGAATTTATAGACCCTAATGATTTTGAAACAAAAGATGACCATTTGTTTGTGAAAAACGAGCAAGGACAACTTGTTCAGCTTACAACTAAACCAGACCCATCAAAGTTTTTAGCAAAGACTACAATTAGACAAAGGCTCAGTGTGAGCGATCAAAATCGCCTTGGCATTGCTAAACCGCGAAGATTAGACAGTGAGGCAGTTGCTAAACTTCAAAACACACTACAAGAACTCCCAACAGATAACCAAATACAAAACATACCCCTTAAAGATTTAAGCCCAACAGCAGACGAAATAATAGAAACCAGTTTTTCAGAAGAAACAGTATTAAAAACTATGCACGATCCGCCGCTACCTATGAGAGAAATAACGGTCCTTGATCATGCTTTGAAAAGCATCAGAGGCGAATTAACAAACAATTTAGCAAAACTGGGTGAACTAGATGAGCATATAAAAAGAGAAAAAGAAAAACTAGTTGAGGCTGATGACCACAACTTAGGACCTGGTGTTAAAGAAAGAATAACACAAAGACTAAAAGATCTTGAACAAGAGAGATCAGCAAGACTAGAAGTGCTGTCTACTAACCGAGAACAATTACGAACTCAAGTGAGCAGAATAAGAGAAACTATCCAAAGAATTTTATATGAAGACACAACACTAGCAGAACGAATAAGAACACTGTTTAGAGAGCAAGGCGTCACATTAGCAAGTGTTATAACAGCCTTAGGATTTGCAATAAGTACACTGGTGTTGGCTATTACAGGCGGTGGTGGCGGTGGGGGAGCAGTGCCACCAGGACCACCATCAGATAAATCATGGGTAAAAAAACAACTTGATCATCTTGCAAGTTTATTAAAAAAATTAGCCAGTAAGGCAATAGACTCTTTGCCTGGTATAATAGGGGGGATCGTTAGCTGGCTTTTGTCTACTGCAAGTAAAGTAGTTGGCTTTATGGCCGAGCACTTATGGGCATTAGTTGTCTTAATAGTTGGGTTACTCTTTAGTAAGATAAAGACCAAGTAATCCTAGGGCAGTTAATCCAATAACAAGTGCCGTCTTTTCATATTCATGGTCATTATTTCTTGGGACCACAGGGATTGAATGGGGGGGTTTGGGGGGCTCGGGGATTGGTGGGGCTTCTTTTTTTATTGCTATTGCTGGCTTAGAATTTATGTCGTTTTTTCCGACCTTCTCTTCTTTACCAGCCACAAGGATTTCATTATTATAGTTTATTATTGTTCCTATCTGAAGTCTGAGGTCAGAAGGCAGCATGTATAAACCAGTGCCAACAGCAAAGTCTACTTTCGATCTTGCGTATTGCAAAACATTTTGGTACCTTTTAATACTTGAAGGCAAATCAATTGCAGAATTAATAGAATCCTCTAAATTTGCTAAATACTGTTTTTGGGCGTCAAAGCCAGTAGAAGGATCAATTATGTTTGATCTCGTTTGTGCTTGCGAACCTAGCAAACACCAAACATAAGTACGAATGGAGTCGTTTATTCGTTCTATTCCCGCTCTAGTTAGACCATTAGAAGTATCCAAAATAAATGTTGTCCATGCTGTTTTATGCTCTTGCTCTATGGACCCGAGGTGAACAGTTGTGCCTGAAGAGAAAGATGTGTAAGGAGGATTCCAATCATAGTTATACTTTCTGTGCACGCCCCAAAAATAAAGGGTGCCTAAACCATGATTAAGATCCAACTTTTGTCTAAAGTCTGTCTTTGGGTCAATATCAAATTCGTTACAGATCCTTTCAAAAGCCTTGTAATCTATTCTGTTGCTGAATGGATTAAACGTTTTGTCATTTGGTAATGGCGCTTGCAGTTCAGATAAAATACGTCTGAAGGTGTAATAAAAATGAAATCTATACACTGACCTCACCAAAGGATCAGGATGATTTAAATGATCAGCATACGACACTCCACACCCAGTTGATGCACAAAACACAGCAAAGTTTAACTGGTTCTGATAAAACTGCATCGGATGACTGAACCACACTTTCGGGATGTAGTCGTTTTTGATAGGAGGGTTAAGATAACGATCCAATGGAGTACTAACCTTTACTTGAAAGGCGTCAGTCTGAGTCACAGAAATGTCGAGGGTGTCAGTTGTTATATTTTTAAGATTGTAGTGCGGTCCAACAGAATATTTTGCATTAGTATATTTGAATGCACTCATTTTTAAATTGTTTTAAAAATGTTTGTAACAATAACAACTCAAGACAGTCCTTCGTTTTTAGAATATGCTATTGATAATAACTGCGGAACCCAAAGGGTCGCACTCCATGAAATATTCTACAAAGTCGTATGGTTTAATATAAGTCAATCCAAGAGGAATAATGAGATTTCAAAACTTGACAGAAGAGGAGACGTAATTAGCCAGTTAACCATACCTGATGGTTATTACGGGTTTTGCTCGCTAAAAGAAGCAATGAGTAACTTCGACATTACTCTCAAACTTAACAATGCAAATCTAAAAAACAATGTTAACATTCAAACCTGAAAAAGAAGTAGTCCATTACTTTTTTGATGTAGAGCTAGCTAAAATGTTAGGCTTTAAAATCAATCAAGCCTATCATAAATTTAGAGTTGCACCAGACGAAACTACTTTTGAGGGAGAATATCCGCTCGATCTTGCCTTATATCCATTACTCTATGTACATTTGGATGAGCTGAGCACTGATGAAAACTTATATGATGGAAGGCCCTCAACTGTTTTAAGAGCTCTTCCATCAGGGAAAGCTGCATATTGCGATTATGAAATTATACGATTCCCTAATTTACAGTTTAAAAGATTAGCTTGTGGGAGGGTCAGATCATTTAATATAAAGATCACAGATAAAACAGGGAAAGTCGTGAAATGTGATAACCTGCACATTGTTTTAGAAATAAAATAATACGTTGTTTTAAAAAATGTCACGTGGACCAGACGATTCGGGGGTCACATTAGCGCCTGAGAGGTGTGTAACTTTAGAATTAAAAGACCTTGCAGACGTTGAGGACTTTGAACAAAACGGTGAGATAGGCACTTTATATGGTTTTGAGTACACTAAAGATGGTTATTATAAGCGCAAAGAGGTTGACGACAACAAAAGGTTTCCTAAACTAGAACAATACGCAATCTAGAAGCAAATAATACAGGTCAGTATGAATAAAATAGTTCGAAAAACTGACAACAAATGGCACTTAGAACCATATTTAGAATGGGACATAAAATTTGAATTCGTAAGCCCATTTACATTTTTTGACCGTCAAAAAAGTTTCAGAAAAGCATTGAACTCTGGCCCTTTACATGTAAGTCTTATGCCAGAGGACAACAGTCGGAAAGAGATCGAAATAAAGCCGTTTGGGGACAAACAGTACATCCTCCACAGAAGAGAATCGGTTTTAAAGAAAGCTTCTACAAAATTACAGTTCATTCCACGCACAAAATTAGGAGACACGTTCACAATGATATTTAAAATTTCTGTCTTAAAAGATGAGGCAAGAAATGGAGCTGTGGGTGTCAGTGACAACCTTATGGAAGGAATTCTTATTAGCTGGCAAAACTTAGACGTTGACAAACTTAAAGTTACTGTCGTCGTTCTTTACAATGGCGAGGATATTAAGGTCATAACAACAAGCAACAAAATTGATATTAGTTTAAATAGAAACGATCTTACAGAACTGAACTGGATTAATCTTACACATTTGGGCCTTATAGAGTTTTATTATACTGAACAAGTTTTGACAGAGAGTATGATAAAAACAATAACTGGATTAGATTAAATTCTGTTTTAAAAACTATGGAGCAGACGGCTTTGGTGTCAATGCCGATGTTAAACTTTATGACAAAAACCCCTCATTGTTCATTGATTTGTGGACAGACTGGTTGTGGAAAAACAATATTTGTCCTCGACCTATTACAAACAGTTTATCGTTATAATTTTGATCATATAGTAATTTTCTGCCCAACACTTAAATGGAACAAAGCATATCACGACAGAAGGTTTATATGGACAGATGATGACATATATTTAGTTGATCCTAGCAATAAACTGAGTGAGTGTTTAGAACATTTCTTTAGACAGTTTGAAGGAACTCAGACACTATTTATTATAGATGATTGTTCAGCAGAAAGGATATAGTCAAAAAAAGAAACGCTTTGTCAAAACTGGCTTTCAGTGGAAGACATGCTGGGATAAGTGTGTGGATTTTATGTCAAAAATATAACTCAGTTTTAAAAGACTTTAGAGAACAGTTAAAGACTGTAGTTTTATTTCACATGAAAGACAGAGACGCATTTGATGAATGTATGCGTGAAAATGATGTTATTGAAAACGATCAAGAAAAACGAAGGATTAAGCAAAAACTAAAGTCTCAAAAGTTTTCTAAATTAGTATTAAAAACAGATAATCCTACACATTATGTATGTTTGTAAAGTGTTTACTATTAGAGAACTATAAAATAGGCATTCTGGGTAAGCCGGCGGAGCAACAGCGAAACCGGCTTTAGCCGGTTGGAGCTGGCGGAGGTGGGTGAGCCAGAATGCCTATTTTATAGTTCTCTGGGGTGCATCTAGCTGAGCAGGAAAGTCTGTCAATTGAATTTTTGAGTAAATATCTTTACCAAGTATGGGGAGGCAGAAGTGGTAGGGAGAAGAGAGGAGTGGGAGTGGGGTCAAGATTGTCCTTCAAATGAGACTATAAACAGAGGTTCTGTGTAAGAATGCACACACCTCATGTTTTTCACATGTGTAAAATCCCATCACCAATTTTTGGAAGAGAGGGCCACTTTGGCCATTGGTATGGGTAACACATATTCTATGTGAAAGATTGAAGACATGAAGGAAAAAGGGATCAACTGACAGCCAGCAAGACAGGGGAAATGACAATGTAGTGCCAGCAGGCAGCTCTTCATTGGATCTGCCCAGATAGGCAGCTGCTAGTGTAAAGGAAAGTGAGGATTGTCAAGCGTTTACAGCTTAGTCTCAAATGGAGGATAGGCACTATGTACTAGTAATAATTATAATAATGTAGTCTTAACAGTACTCCTGCCACATGACTTTCATCCCACCTTCACTTGTGTGTTCATCAGATCGGTAATTTTGGATGAAAACATTGTATGGGGGGAAAAATCATCTTACACCCTCTTTCTCTGTATCTATCTCTTAGAGCAGGCTTTGATGCCTAAAATATGGATCCTTGACACTGTTTCTCTCTCCTTTCTCTCTGTCTGTATAACACCCCTGCTCTGTCTTGGTCTTTCCATGCTTCTTGGATCTGATCGATGATTGATTGATCAATTGATTGATGGATTGATTGATCAGTTGAAAAGCAAACTGACAAACCTACCCACTAGTAAGTTTATCCATTGATAAACAAGCCAAGTAACTAGCCAAAGGGACAACCGCATAACCATCTCAAACTATTCAGTATTTGTCACTTTCTTGTTGCAGACCCCTTCCCATCATCCTGCCATTACTGCACATCTGATGACCAGATTTGTGTTTAAATGACAAATTGGGAGAGGGAGAAGTTGACAGATATCCTTTACCTTCCCCCAACTTCCTCATTCCATCCCTTTTTTCTAAGGATAGTTGCATTGTCTCAATAGATGACATGATAGGGTTCACTGCTGAATAGACTGACCCAACCGACTCTCTGACCCGACTCAGTAGCTTATTAATTTGTCTCTTTTATTGTGTAATCAAAACAGGAACCAGATCTAAGAGACAACACGTCCAAATCCTCATCGAGCGCCCATCTAGCCCATTGTTCTCAGAGGCACGTGAGGCACTTTTCCATGAGGTGAGCAACGAGCGCAGACCTGACTGTGACCAGGCAGTGGTTTCTACATCATTGATGTTAAGCTCTTTGGCCAACTCTGTCCTGATGTCCCCAGTCCTGGTGGTCAAGGAAACGGTGAATGACCAGTTCTGCTGGGGATGAAAGTTCTGTGTCCTTGCTGAAAAGCAGCCCAGAATGTTGCAACCTATCTTCAGGCCGCCATCTGAGAGGGTCACCAGGAAAACACCCCACCTGAGAAATGGCTTGGATGGCTCACCGTTGCTGCATCCCTGCCCTCTATGGCTCCAACGGACAATGGACCCCACATATGGGACATTGGAACATGTCCTCCCCAGAGCTCTTCGCCATGGTGTTGTGGAGCTGACCCATAATGGAATGGGACACCTGCACTGTCACCACCAACCCACATGAGCAGGTGTATGCTGTTTTGCCACGAGCAGGTGGCCCAGAGAGGGTCGTCAACCAAAGAGACCCATCCTGACCACTGATCACCCAGATGAGGAACCAGAGCTTTTGTCGCAGCAACAGCCTGTCCCTTCTGCTGACGCCTCAGACATCGACTGTGGAGAAGAGATGTGACTGATTCCACGTCCACGTCCAAGGGCACAGGCACCACTGGCACCTGGGTCCCCTCATCCTGTAGATGGTGTTCTCCATCCACCAGCCCCAGTCCCCGCTCCATGGAGGCCACAACACCTCAGGAATAAGGTAAAGGACTAGATGAGACAAAATTGAAAACACATACATGCATGCTACTCTGCCATCCACAGACAGAAATCATGACCCATGATTATGCACCAAATATCAGTTTTCTTGCTACATCATTTTTCCCATGTTTGCTTATTCATGTTTGCTTTTAGCTACTGTTTGATTTTCATGTAAATAATTTTGGTCCAAACCCACGGTAACCATGTACTCAATAGCTGATGCACAGGCTTGGATGCACAAACCAAATGAATTTACATTTTGGCATGATACATGAAGCATGACAGAGTAGGTGTCCATGACATTTATCCCCCTTAAGTTCAAAATTCCTGCATGGTGATGAGCCTAATCCAGCCTCAGAATTGATCTTAACTTGCCATTGTGGAAGATGGGTTTTGATTTGAAGGGGGGGGGGGGGGGGAGAGAGAAGAGTTGGGAGAGACTGGATGGTGATGGAGTAAGGTGTAAGGAATAGAGAAAAAGGGTGAAGATGGTGGATGCCAATTAGGCCAGGAGCATACAGATGGAGCCCAGTCAGTTAATGTAATGTTTTTTATTTACATAGGAGAAGAGTAGACGAGGAGAAGAAAATGCCTGAAAAGAACAAAATAAAATATATCAAATAAGATGGCAAGCAAAATAATAAAGGGACACAATGTTTATAGTGTGGTAAATTTGAATAGAAAAAAATCAGATGGTTTGACCATTAAGCTGGTATTATAGTTACTCTTTCCCAATATATTTTTTGTGGTGACCATATGCAAGTCAAACACACAGTAGAGTGTTTAATCTTCTCTACCAATTATTCAATAGTACTGTTCCTAACAGCCATTAACCACAATTAGTCAGTTTACCTGCAGCCCCTTTAATACATGCTATTGGCTGCACAGACAATAGCCGGAGGTGCTGTTCTCACAGGAAACAGTGTATGGTGCCATAATAAAGTGCCATAGATCTACTTTTCTGTCGATCTGCCAACACATGGACTGTTGATGGTGGATTTTTCTGTGGTCTGTGACCATGGACAGCTTTTTCTCCTCAGGCCGCACGCACATGGAATCACTGTCTCGCCTGAAACACTAGCACTTAGACCACTCCTTAAGAATTACAGGGAAAGGGTGAAATTAAGAAGGGAACAAATAACATAAGAGAAGTGAATCTATTGATGGAAAGAAGCTAAACAAGCCCCATGAGAGATTCAAAGCAGGGATCAGGGATTTTGTGTTTCTTTGACATGTGCGTTATCCACAAGGCCACATGAACTCAGAACTCAGATGGTTTACTTCATATAAAGGCCATTGCCCCGTATGAAGGGGGTATGGAGAAAGTAACAACAATGTATGAATTTTA
>JAMYXO010000410.1:42500-48349 GCA_033310375.1 Conus canariensis | reverse complement strand
AATCACTGGTATAGGAGGCCGTCCAGAATGAATAACATTGGTGATACAGAGATATGAATAAATACATGTACATGCACATGCATCTATGTATTTCTCTGGTGAGGCCGTTAAGAGCCCCCAGCTCATAAACTGATCCAACACATCACCCGTGACTAACAGAACTAAACACATGCAGGGACGTCGTTGAATGATCTGTATGGATAAAAACACACGGTGTGGCAGCAAGCGCCGCACACAGTTTCGTACAGTTCCATGGGCATTTACAGGAACCCTTGTGAGTGCACATCAACGCCGAGGTCTGGTGGAACTAGCTTCAGATTCACTGAACACGTGAAGCTGGCATTAGTTCAACAGACTCTGTACGAGCCATATGTTGATTCGATTACCCAGACAGGTTCTCTGCACAACAAGGGATACTCAGTATACCAGGTGATCACTAAGGAAACACCTCAGGACTAATACACTTTCCTGGGGCATCTCCTCCGGTACCACTTTTCTCAACCTTTGTTCCAGACACCTGACAGTGGGAATCAGAGCAGCCATACGTCCTACAGGAAGGGCTGTGACTTTGTGTTCCAAGCACCACAGCTCTGTGGTGTCCACATTGACAAGCACCCTGAAGGAGTGCCCTATGAAGCTGATGTGACCACACATCATACTCATGGAAAAACGCGGATCCACCCGGACCTCGTGATGTGGATACAGCACACTAGAAACACACCTCTTGCTGTGTTTCTAGTGACGCAAACGACATGTTCCTTACCCATACAAAGTTCAACAACATAGCGACCTGCACATCTTCAGCCTTGTCAGCAACAAAATGATGCACATGAATAGTATATGAACCTACAAGCAATTAAAGCCAAACCACCATCATCGCTCTAGACAAGACCTCCCGTCCCTACGACCCACCATCCAAGATGACAACCACCTGAGCATCGAAGCGTTTGAACATCCCCTGCTGTATCCCACAGACAGATACAATCAAAGAAGGCACCCAACACCTTGGTTCCTGCTTCCAGAAGGTCCCCACCATTCCACGACGGAATGTGAGTCAGAAGAATCTAGAGGTCTCAGCAAAACACGCCAACGACTAATTGAAAACCAAACTCCTCACATACTCGAAGAACAAAGTCACTGCCTCATAGCACCCCAGGACAGATCTCCCACAGACCTAAGCACCACAGCAAGTGACAGCCCAGGAGACACGCCGGGAACGACACCATAGCCCAAGGGAGACACCAAGAACAGGTCTACAGGGCGGTGGATACATGAAAAACGACAGGTACGTGTGTCCACACACACACACACACACACGCGTGCGCGCGCGCGCACGCACATACACACACAACCACACAAACACACACACACACACACACACACACACACACACACACACCACACACACACACTTACAAATGACTAATTAGGACCTGGTTTGAAAATACAACCTAGAGGAGACCTCAAGGACTACGATCGAAAGGGACGCATCGGGAACGGACCACAGCCCGGAGGACACACCAGGAACGGGCCCACAGCCCCGGAGCACACCAGGAACGGGCCCACAGCCCAGGGGCACACCAGGATCGGGCCAACAGCCCAGGGCACACACCAGGAACGGGCCCACCGCCCAGGGGACTCACCAGGAACGGGCACACAGCCCAGGGATACACCAGGAACTGGACCACAGCCCAGGGGACACACCAGGAATGGGTCCACAGCCCTGGAACAACCAGGAACGGGCCCACAGCTCAGAGGACACACAGGAACGGGTCCACAGCCCAGACACACCAGAAACGGCCCACAGCCAAGGGGACACACCGGAAACGGGACCCAGCCCAGGGGACACACCAAGAACGGGCCACTGCCCAGGAAACAAAACAGGAACGGCCACAGCCAGGGGACACACCAGGAACGGGCCCACAGCCCAGGAACACAACGAAACGGACCACAGCCCGGAGGACACACCAGGAACGGGCCCAAACTGACACAGAGGGACACTCCCAGGGACACACGGAACGGACACACTAGCCAGGGGACACACCAGAACGGGCCCACAGCCCAGGGGACCACCGGGAACGGGACCACAGCCACAGGGACACACCAGAAGAGACGACACCACAAAAGACACAAAACAGTCAAACAGGAACAGAAAAGACAGATAGTGCGCAGGACACCACCACAGCACCACGCACACACACACACACACACACACACACACACCACACACACACACACACACACACACACACACACAAACACCACACCACACACACACACACACACACACACACACACACACACAGATGCAAAGACACACACACAGAGGAGACACACACACACACACACACACACACAACACACACACAACACACACCAACCACTCACCACCAACGCTAATTAGAACCGAGAAAGAAAACCCAGAGAGCCCAAGGACTACATCAGGAAATCGGAAGGACCACAGCCGGGGACACACCAGGAACGGGCCCACAGCCAGGGGACACACCAGGAACGGGCCCACAGCCCAGGGGCACACACCAGGAACGGGCCCACAGCCCTGGGGACTCACCAGGAAAGGCCCACAGCCTAGGGACACACCAGGAACGGGCCCACAGCCAGGGCACACACCAGGAACGGACCACAGCCAGCACACACAGACTGCCACAGCCCGGAGGACACACCAGGAACGGGCCCACAGCCCAGGGCACACCAGGAACGGGCCACAGCCCTGGGGACACACCAGAACGGGCCCACAGCCCAGGGAACACACCGGGCACGGGCCACAGCCCAGGGGACACCAAACGCCATAGCAGGGACATACGGAACGGACCACAGCCCACGGGACACACCAGGACGGAACCCCAGCCCAGGGACACACAAACGCAACAGCCAGGACCAGGGCGCAAGCCCACGGGACACACCAGGAACGGGCCACAGCCCAGGGACACACCAGCAACGGACCCGCAGCCCAGGGGACACACCAGGAACGGGCCTGCAGCCCAGAGGACACACCAGGGAACGGGCCCAAAGCCCAGGGGCACACCAGGAACGGGCCCGCAGCCAGGGGGACACACCAGGAACGGGCCCGGGCCCAGGGGACACACCAGGAACGGGCGCGCAGCCCAGGGGACACACCAGGAACGGGCCCGCAGCCAAGGGGACACACCAGGAACAGGCCCACAGCCCAGGACACACCAGGAGACGGCCCGCAGCCCAGGGGACACACCAGGAACGGGCCCGCAGCCCAGGGGACACACCACGAACGGGCCCACAGCCCAGGGGACACACCAGGAACGTGCCCGCACCCCAGGGACACACCAGAACGGGCCCGCGGCCCAGGGGACACCCCGGAACGGGCCCGCAGCCCAGAGGACACACCAGGAACGGAGCCCCACCCAGGGGACACACCAGGAACGGGCCGCAGCCCAGGGGACACACCAGGAACGGGCCGCAGCCCAGAGGACACACCGGGAACGGGCCACAGCCCAGGGGACACACCAGGAACGGGCCCGCAGCCCAGGGGGCACACCAGGAACGGGCCCGTGGCCCAGGGGACACACCAGGAGACGCGCAGCCAGGACACACCAGCAGGCCGGCAGGGACACACCAGGAACGGGACCACATCTGAGGGGATACACCAGGAACGGGCCCACAGCTAGGGGACACACCAGGAATGCGTCAACAGCCCTGGAAACACACCAGAAACGGGCCCACAGCCCAGGGTCACACCAAGAACGGGCCCACTGTCCAGGAAACAAAACAGGAACGGGCCCAGCCCAGGCAGGCACCACTGCCAGGAAACAGGACGCCCACAGCCCAGGGCACACATCAGGAAAGGACCACAGCCCGGAGAACACACCAGGAACGGGACCACAACCAGGGCACACAGGAACGGGCCCACAGCCCAGGGCACACACCAGGAACGAGCCCACAGCCCTGGGTACACACCAGGACGGGCCCACACCCAGGGGACACACCAGGGACGGGCCCACAGCCCAGGAAACACACCCGGAACGGGTCCACAGCCCAGGAGACACAACAGTAACAGGCCCATAGCCCAGGGGACACAACGGGAAGGGGACCACAGGTCAGGGGACACACCAGGATAGGGCCCACGGCCCGGGGGAAACACCAGGAATGGGTCCACAGCCCTGGGGACGCACCAGGAACGGTCCCACCGCCCTGAGGACACACCGGGAACGAGTCCACAGCCCAGGGGACACACCAGGAACGGGCCCACAGCCCAGGGGACACACCAGGACGGAAGTCCCCATACCAGGGGACACACACGGGAAAAGGGCCCACAACCAGGGGACACACCGGGAACGGGCCCGCAGCCCAGGGGACACACCTAGAACGGGCCCGCAGCCCAGGGGACATACCAGGAACGGGCCCAGCCCAGTAACACACCGAGAACGGGCCCACAGCCCAGAGGACACACCGGGAACGGGTCCACAGCCCAGGGGACACACCACGAACGGGCCTAGTCCAGGGGACACATCGGGAAACGGGCCCATAGCCCAGGGGACACACCACGAACGGGCCCGAAGCCCAAGGGACACACCACGAACGGGCTCACAGCGCAGGGAACACACCAGCAATGGGCCCGCACCCCAAGGGACACGCCACGAACGGGCCTGCGGCCCAGGGGACACCTCGGGAACGGGCCCGCATCCCAGGGGACACACACAGGAACGGGCCCGCAGCCCAGGGGACACACCAGGAACAGGGCCCGCAGCCCAGAGGACACACCAGGAACGGGCCCGCAGCCCAGGGGACACACCAGGACGGGCCCACAGCCCAGGGGACATACACAGAGCGGGTCCACAGCCCAGGGTACACACCAGGAACGGGCCCGCAGCCCACGGGACACACCAGGAACGGGCCCGCAGCTCAGAGGACACACCAGGAACGGGCCCGCAGCCCAGGGGGACACACCAAGAGCGGGTCCACAGCCCAGGGTACACACAAGGAACAGGCCCGCAGCCCACGGGACACCCCAGGAACGGGCCCGCAGCCCAGAGGACACACAGGAACGGGCCCGCAGCCCAGAGGACACACCAGGAACGGGCCCGCGGCCCAGGGGACACACCGGGAACGGGCCCGCAGCCCAGGGGACACACCTAGAACGGGCCTAGTCCAGGGGACACATCGGGAACGGGCCCATAGCCCAGGGGACACACCAGGAACGGGCCCGAAGCCCAAGGGACACACCACGAACGGGCCCACAGTGCAGGGAACACACCAGCAACGGGCCCGCACCCCAAGTGACACACCACGAACGGGCCTGCGGCCCAGGGGACACCTCGCGAACGGGCCCGCATCCCAGGGGACACACCAGGAACGGGCCCGCATCCCACACACCAGGAACGGGCCCGCAGCCCAGAGGACACACCAGGAACGGGCCCGCAGCCCAGAGGACACACCAGGAACGGGCCCGCGGCCCAGGGGACACACCGGGAACGGGCCCGCAGCCCAGGGGACACACCTAGAACGGGCCTAGTCCAGGGGACACATCGGGAACGGGCCCATAGCCCAGGGGACACACCAGGAACGGGCCCGAAGCCCAAGGGACACACCACGAACGGGCCCACAGTGCAGGGAACACACCAGCAACGGGCCCGCACCCCAAGTGACACACCACGAACGGGCCTGCGGCCCAGGGGACACCTCGGGAACGGGCCCGCATCCCAGGGGACACACCAGGAACGGGCCCGCATCCCAGGGGACACACCAGGAACGGGCCCGCAGCCCAGAGGACACACCAGGAACGGGACCAGAGCCGAGGGTACACACCAGGAACAGGCCCACAGCCCAGGGGACACACCAGGAACGGGACCACAGCCCAA
>JAMYXO010000410.1:30000-40000 GCA_033310375.1 Conus canariensis | reverse complement strand
GCTCAAATTTAAGTATATAAAAAAAAAAAACAAATAGCTCCATTCAAAAGACCGAGAATAGCAAAATATATAACTACTTAAACTATAGAAACAACCTGCAGAGTTAAACTCAAATCAGGAATAAAAGATTTACCGCTAACTAAGATGTTTGAAGTGGGGGGGGGGGGGGGGGGGGGAGAGAGAGAGAGAGAGAGAGAGAGAGAGAGAGAGAGAGAGTGTGAAGGGAGATAATTCACAGAGGTGTGAAAATTGGGAACAGACTTATATAAACATTTTAACTATAAAAACATGACATTCCCTATTAAACCAAGTACAGAATAAAAGAGAACAAAATTTCAATACAAGAAATTATATCACAACAAGTATGATTGTTTAAACAGTAAAAAAAAAAGACTATCAAAGTGAAATATAATTCAGGGATATTTATAGTAAAAATGGCTTGGATGGGGGGTGGTCCTTCACACACACACACACACACACACACACACACACACACACACACACACACACACGTACACACACACACACACACACACACACACAGTTTGTTACGTTCGATGGGAGCCAGGCCACTGGCCAATCAGAAAGCGTACGTCAGCACTCGGATCGCCGAGCCCCGTTTCCCTCAACTAAGGTTGGGAGGAGGGGGGTTGTGATCGTCCCCACCAGCAAGTTCTGTCTGGGAGACATTTTTCATGCCAGAATAAACAGCCCGAGAGTTCGTCCTTCCCGATTTGTCTGTCTCGACCGGCTCCTACCCTGAGGTGAGTTTGCTACGGGCTCAGTTGGGAAGACTGGGACCACATAGTCGAGTGTCATCCATTTAATGGACGCGTCTTTGAGAGTGTTGCTCAAATGTCCTGACCAACAATGCAGGTATCTGTATCTTTTGGACCTGGTTGAGCCGGGATATATCATAAAAGGAAGAGTAGAGTACAGCCCTGTCATGCAGTCTCAGACCGGAATGGAAATCCGTAGCACCATCTTCATCATCCTCATTCCCATCCATCAGCATAAAAAAAGTATCAAATTCTGTGGCCCTTCATGCCCTGCTCTCATGGTGACCTCAGTTTCTATGTCCTCTCCACGTCTGTGGCTTTGATTTGATTCCGTCGGGGTCACCGGTATCGACGAGTCCATGGGGGCTGCCGTTGGACAGACGTGGTGGCGCCCTCCGGTGGGAGAGCTCACTCACGTCGGCTACGCGACTGCTGTTGTGCTCAGTAGGAGGCTTAGTAGGTGGTGTCTTGCGTATGTTGGACAGAACAGGCGCCACTGAACACCACCGAAGTGACTTGATAGCAGTCCAATGTCCTCTCCGATGAGTTGCCTCTTGACGACTTGACATTGACTGCTCCCTGTGGATTGCCGGTGCCAGGGCTGCGGCGGGAATGACCGGGCTGTGGCTGTGGACGGAGTGTCCGAATAGCGGCGTGGGTGCACTGCCACTGAGGTGGCACAGAAGATGGGACAGTGAAATGAAACAAACAAAAACAAAAAAGATAGGAGCGTGAAATGTAAAAGCAGAAACGGAACAAAAAAAAAAAAAAAAAAAAGGGGGGGAGGGGGGGGGGGGGGGGGGGGAGGATGAGGGGGTAGGGACGGGGCAGGGAGAAAACATACTGAACTGACAGTAAGGGGCATGGCTACCCAGAATGGGTTCAGTCCAATTTTAGACCAACATGTCCAAGGAACCAGAGATCACCGATATTTCCTATTTTGGCGAGTCGTAATGGAGAAGATACGGTCCTTTTTCTTCATGCTCTTTCAGGTTTCAAATATTGAGAATGACGTATTCACGCGGCCAATCATCAAGGACTTTACATATAAAAGGTCATAGGCCAAATGTAGATTTAGAACTGCCAGTTGATGCGCTTTTTGCCCTTTCCTGGATCATTCCACAAACCGCACTCCGATCCGACAATGTACTCTGCCCTCCCTCTCTGTCTCCTTCCGGTTTCAGTTTCAGTTTAATCAAGGAGGCGTCACTGCGTGCAGACTAGTCCATATACACTACATCACATCCGCTAAGTTTTGAGACCACACTACGCATGATTTTAAGCTGACGGATAAATGAATTAACTAAGATGAAAGAATAGAAGAAGAGGGTTTCGTGGCTACGAATTAGCAGATGTCTGACCTACGCATTAGCCCAATGCTCTGGTCAGACCTTGTCTCCTTCCAGTACGCACAAGTATTTAGGACTATACTTTCCCACAAAATTGTGTGTCTCATTCTCTGGCTGCACAGGGTAACAAGGTTGTTATTGGGCTACCTCTACATGACTATACAATCAAGACATCCAGTCTACTTTTTGATGCCAGAGTGCAGCCAATACTTCTGTACGGATCAGAAATCTGGGGTCTGGACAAAGTATGAAAATACAAAAGAGAAAGTGCATATATAGATATACTCATATCAATTAGAATTCTTAGCAGGGAAAAGGAAATTTGAGGGAGGCAAAGGGGGGAGGGTGGGGGTGAGATCTACCAACTCGAGCTGAGATATGAAGATTGGGTTCATAAACTCGGCTGCGCGTAGACAGGGGATGGGAGAAGGGTAAAGGAAGGCTGAGGGAAGGAGGGGCTTGGACAGCGGTTGGGGTGGGGCTGAAAATGGAAGAATTACCTTTTGAACCCCTCACCTAGCTTTCCACTTCCTCTGTCCATCAGCAAGAGAATTGGGACTAGGACATGTTCAGAACGCCATCAGTTTTAGCTTGTTTGTCAAACTGAAATAAAAGGAGAATTCGGACTAGGACATGTTCAGAACGCCATCAGTTTTAGCTTGTTTGTCAAACTGAATTAAAAGGAGAATTGGGACTAGGACATGTTCAGAACGCCATCAGTTTTAGCTTGTTTGTCAAACTGAAATAAAAGGAGAATTGGGACTAGGACATGTTCAGAACGCCATCAGTTTTAGCTTGTCTGTCAAACTGAAATAAAAGGAGAATTCAGACTAGGACATGTTCAGAACGCCATCAGTTTTAGTTGTTTGTCAAACAGAAATAAAAGCAATGATTACTATCTATAACCGGCACTGTCATAGTCACGGTTTGAAGTGCATCTCAATGAGCGCGAACAAATGAAACCTGCAAACCTGGGCTTCCCAGAATATAGGTCCAAATGAGCATATCGAGTAAACTAACTTGGTTACCACAAAACTACCCATCATTTGAAAATGTTTAGTGAGGCACTGGATTCTGAATTCCAATATTAATATAATTCAATTAACATAACACAACAACAATGGCGTCGGAACCGGGGAGGTGAGGACAGGGGGTACTAGGCCCTTCCCACAGGAGAGCGGGTGGGAGGGAAGGTGGGATGAGGAGTTGGAGTTCAGGGTGGGGGTGGGGGGGAGGGGAGGGTGTCAGTGGGACGACTGGGACGCGTGAAGATTCAAATCGTGAAATGTAAGGAACGAACATACTTTTTGCGTTGTAACCATAAATACAAATAACATTTTACCTGTAAGAGGAGTTAATACACATTCAAGAAAAGCTCAACTGATGAAGTAAATCGGTTCTTTCTGTTATTAGATGACAGAAAGAAACAGTGAAAAAATTACTATAGTAAATTCAAATGAACCACAAATAATTCAACAATTGCACTTAAACGCGGAGGCAGAGTGGAGTAGGGGTGAGAGGATGGTGGGGGGAAGAGGTGTAAAGTACTCTTCAAATCCTGCTACCCTAGCTAGAGAGAGAGAAGATTCAAGAGAGCGAAAACTTTCCTTTTGGTGAACAACTTCAACCTAGTTGACAAAGGGGCTGATGTGGTCCTGATTAGTTCAAAATCAATGTAAATTTCCAAACTGACAATGGATCAATATGAACGGTCCGTCTCCACCCCCCACCCCCCTTTCCCCGTCCTCCTGCCCTCTTTCCCTTCAAGAAAGATCCCCATACATACACAGAGGCGCAAATGAGGTGGTTTTCTAGATCTTTCCCTCCCACCGGACCATAACCCCCTCCCAAACGCATCCAGTTTCCCCTCCGCCCCCCCCCCCCCCCCCCCGTCCCTCCGCTCTCAGAAAAGTACCTTAATTTAAGAGCCCATTGTAGAGGTGTGTGTGTGTGGGGGGGGGGGGGGGGGTGGTTGGCAGCGGCCTCAAAGTTATTGGCTGTTGGACTTCATCAGGAAGGCATGGCTTGTTGGTGTGTTGGAAAGTGTGTTTTGTGCTTCTTTCCGTTGGGATATTGAAACCAATTGATTGAAATCTCAAAGGACTGAACGAAATGTTCCCTTAACATATCTATGCTTTCTCAAACTTTGTCTGCGATCACCCGGGCCTCACTATTCGAAGGAAAGAAGCGTGAGATGGGTGTACAAGGACTTCTATATAGCTGCATGTAGAACAAAACAAAATATTAAAGAAGACATCAACTGGAACTCACCGACTTCGACTTGGTTTCCACACATTGCAACAGGCAGCAGACTCGCTCATCAACGACGTCGGACTGCTATGCAGAGAGAGAGAGAGAGAGGAGAAGAGAGAGGAGAGAGAGAGAGAGAGAGAGAGAGAGAGAGAGAGAGAGATCAATACAAGTCAATAAGTCAAATATGGCGGCTGTCCTTCCATATTGAAGAATTCAAAATTGAAGCGAGAAACGCGCTCACACTGATTGGAAGCCGGATGATCACGTGACACCACAAACTCACAGGTATTTAGTTCACGTCCGGCAGAAACGCACATGCGACTTCGGATACTGTTGCATGAGAGTCGCCTTCTTTCGCACCGATGTCAGCACGTGTTTCATGGTTTTACGTCCAACTTAACTTCCGAATACTCGCTTCTCAAAAATGAATGGGCGCCCGCGCCTACGCACGCGCACGCGCGCACGCCACGCACGACACACACACACACACACACACAGACACAAACACACACACACACGCACGCATGCACGCACGCATGCATACACACACACACACACACGCGCGCGCGCGCGCGCGCGCACACACACACACACACACAGCATGCACGCGCACGCACATGCGAGCATTTTCTCTCTCTCTCTCTCTCTCTCTCTCTCTCTCTCTCTCATAAAAATGGTTTATGCTTGATACAACAACAGTAAATACTTGTCCAGTCTGCAAAGCAAACGCCACTGAAGATGAGAATCACTTTTTATACCATTGTGATGCTTACCGACATATTCGCGGAAAATTTAGCTTGTTTCAGGTGCCTGTTGTACAAAACTGCAATCTGCTTCATATATTGACACTTGAAAACGAATCGCTGATCAAATCCTTAGCAAGTTATATTGCCGAAGCTAGTAAAATCAGAAAAAAGTCACTTCCAAATTGATTTCCTCTTGTAAACATTATTTTCTATTCAGTGCCTGGTGGTCATTGATTCTGTGACAATCAATGGTAATGTTTTAAGAGATGCTGTTGTTTTGTGTTTTGCTTTTGTCCAACACAACTTTAAAACGTTGGACTTTGAGTGTGTGAGTGTGTACACAGATGTCTAAAAATTGTGACTTGTTGGGTAAATTTTGTTTAGAAATTTTCCTTTATGTGGGTAGTAAGTTCACGCCCCCATGTCATAACGGCTGTACAGCTATTGACATTAAAATATCATTGAGTCATTGAGTCTCTCTCTCTCTCTCTCTCTCTCTCTCTCTCTCTCTCTCTCTCTCTCTCTCTCTCTCTCTCTCTCAAATAAAGTCTTCTGTGAACCATATTTTGAATAAATCGTCTAAACATAAAACCTACTCCGTTAAAATCGCTCATCCCCACTCCCACTCTGTCTACCATCCCTTTTCTCCTCCCCCTACCTACCATTCTCTCTTCCCCACCCTCCCCCTGACCTCTCTCTCTCTCTGTAGTTTTGTTTGTTTGTTTGTAAGTTTCCTTCTGTTTTACCATCCCCCATCTCATTAGTGCTTTTATGAATTGTTTGCTTATCATTGTAGAATTAGATTACCATGTTGCTATGTTGAATTGTCAGTATGAATGATATGTGCTGAAATAATGTATACATGACAAGGACAGATTGTAAGACTAGGCTTTGGCCTAAAATCTCCATCCTTGTGTATTAAAGATCAATCAATCAATCAATCAATCAATCAATCAATCAATCAGTCTCTCTCTCTCTCTCTCTCTCTCTCTCTCTCTCTCTCTCTCTCTCTCTCTCTCTCTCTCTCTCTCTGTGTGTTTCTCTCACTCTTTCTGATTGACTGACCGAAACCACATTTATTGTCAGACTAACTCATAGTTCTTCTGACATTTCAAAAAACAACATGAAAAGAATGTCAACATGCTTTTAAAAAAAGGAATATATTTCACACACACACACACACACACACACACACACACACACACACACACACACACACACACACACACACACTCCCCCGCCCGCCCCCCCCCCCCCCTCCCCCCAAAAAAAAAAACAAGGCAGGCAACAGTAAATCGCATATCTTGGTTCAGTCCTTGGCGAACGGAGCCAGAAAGACACAAAGGAGTAAACCGAAAAATACCGAACCCTTAAACAACCCGAAACATTAACTTATGACAAGACATAAAATCATTGGAAATAAATTAAAAAAAAAAAAATCATTGGAAATTATTCGCCGTTTGATAGACTAACTGGCCAATCATTTGGAAGAAATAAATGGCCTGGTGAAACTTCAAGAAACTGCTGAGTTCACTGAGAATGTGCCGCGCTGCAATCAGATGTAAATCACTGTTAGTTGACTCCTAGTTAAGATCCATATTCAATGCAAAAGTAACAGTGATTACAAAGAGGTCATTCGGGACACTTGTCAAATCGTTAAGATTCTTAACAAAGCATTAACATTTCAAGTCATTAAAGTTGTGTTAAATTTCAGATCCAGGCATGTAAAATAACATGTTAAGAATTTAAAATCTGTTGGGTATGACAAATTTGCAAGTTTATGTGGGTTATGAAGTTCTTGGTGTTGAATTAAGGGCTGTATTACTCCAGTACGAAAAGATAATCTATTGACAAAAAAAAGATCTCAAATGATTCAAGGCATCTTCCGTGGATAGAGTATCTTTTCAAACAGGGGTTGTTGCGGATATAGACGAACTGATAATACATAATGCACATTTTGAAAAAAGGATCAAATCAGTTTCAAAACTCTTGATTCTCGTGCTTCAGCTTGACCGTGTGAGTCCGAAAACGCACACAGAGGGGAAAGGCCGACAGCAAATAAAAATTCATGTTTACTAGATATTCTCTATCAAAATGTTTTAAACCGAGGTCACACTGTTAAGATCAAGAGTCGGTGGGAAAGAACTAAAATGTACAATATGTACAAAATGTACAATATGTGTAATGCTGCACCGTTTGTAGGAAGATTTGAGTACATTTATGATACATAAAAAGAGGAGATTGTGGGAGGGGGGAGGCGACAACGACAAGGGAGACCTCGGGATTGGGAGGTGGGGGAGGACCAGCTCTCCTAGTCCGTTGAAGTTTTTGTCATGCACAAAATATTGACATCAGGAAAGTTTTTTAATAGAGGTCAGGCACTGGTCAGAATCACACATTAAAAAATGTGTTATGTGTTTTGCATATATTACTTCAACATCAGGGAATGGCAACTCCAGGGAATGACTCTACCTTTCATCACGATACACGATATTTTATTTGTCTTCATAGAATACAAGGAAAATTTGTTTGTGGTGCCATCATCAAAATTCACATATCACAACAAAATATAAACATGTATATCATTAAAAATATTCCACTCTTTCCACTGTGCAGGGTCGTTCCTTGTCAATTCATTTATCTATCTTGTATCAGTCTGTATATATATATATATATATATATATATATATATATCAACACATGCACGCACACATCCTACCACCCCTCTCACAGCCCCCCACCACCCCATAGACACACACACCACACCAATACAGAATCACACGCACACACCCCGCCAAAACAGAATCACACACACACGCGCGCGCGCGCGCGCGCGCGCACGCATGCACGCACGCACCACGCACGCAAGCACGCACGCACGCACGCACACACACACACACACACACACACCGCGCGCGCGCGCGCGCGCGCGCGCGCATGCACGCACGCACGCACGCACACACGCACGCACGCACGCACACACAGAGGCACAGGCGCACACATCACCACCACAAACCACCATCACAAATGCAATATTAACACCACACTTGAATAACCACTCCAACTGTCAAGCAGAACGCTCAAAGATAAGCTCAAATTTAAGTATTAAAAAAAACAAAAAACAATAGCACCATTCAAAAGACCAAGAATAGCAAATTGTATAATTACTTAAACTATAAAAACAACCTGCAGAGTTAAACTCAAATCAGGAATATAAGACTTACCGCTAACTAAGATGTTTGAAGTGGAGAGAGAGAGAGAGAGAGAGAGAGAGAGAGAGAGAGAGAGAGAGAGAGAGAGAGAGAGAGAGAGAGTGTGTGTGTGTGTGTGTGTGTGTGTGTGTGTGAAGGGAGATAATTCATAGACGTGTGAAAATTGGAAACGGGCTTAAATAAGCATTTTAACTATAAAAACATAACATTCCCTATTAAACCAAGTACAGAATAAAAGAGAACAAAATTTCAATATCAAGAAATTATATCACAATAAGTATGATTGTTTAAACAGTAAAAAAAATATAAATAAATAAAAATAAGACAATCAAAGTGAAATATAATTCAGGGATATTTACAGTAAAAAGGCTTGGGGGGGGGGGGGGGGGGGTCCTTCACACACACACACACATACTCACACACACACACACACGCATGTATTTATATAATTCAACAATTCAACATGACGTTCCTTGTTAAGCACCAAGTAAGGAATAAATGAGAACAATAATTTCATTACCATGCCATGATATCACAAAAAAGTATGATTATTAAACAGTAAAAGAAGACAATCAAGTCATGTAGAATTCAGGGATGAAAAATAGATATATAATAAAGATAGCTTGGAAGGGGTGGGTTTTCACATTAGCAGATGATAGCACACTTACAAACAACACACACACACACACACACACACACACACACACACACACACACACACAGTTTGTTATGTTTGATGGGCCCGGGCCACTGGCCAATCAAAAAGCGTACGTCAGCACTCGGATCGCCGAGCCCCGTTTCCCTCAACTACAAGTGAGGATAAGGTTGGGAGGAGGGGGGTTGTGATCGTCCCCACCAGCAAGTTCTGTCTGGGAGACATTTTTTATGCCAGGATAAACAGCCCGAAAGTTCGTCCTTCCCGATTTTTTCTGTCTCGACCGGCTCCTACCGTGAGGTGATAGATAGATAGATAGATAGTTATAAAGGACAAGCCCTTTCCACCATAAAGAGGTGATATCAGAGCTATACACTGAGGGTTATTACGTGACTCGAGTTATACAAACACATATGCAATCTGCAACCTTAAAATGTAAAAAACAACAACTAAATCTTATAAAACATGTTCACATCTCTTAAAAACTGAAATATCACAGATACTTGCACATTTCTGAAAAGCTCACTAAGTGACATATTATCAAAATATTTTCCTCTGATCTCACTGAGATCATCACACTCAGTCAGCACATGCATGGATACACATGCATACAGATGCAATTTCATACAGCCCTTCCCTTGTCTCCCCCCCCCTCCCCTCCGACGCTGTGCCCTACCCGCCTTTCCTGTGTATTTACGTCTTAGTTCTTGTCCTTAAGGGTGTTGAAATGAATAGAAACCAGCTGCCAAACCCGAGATTTATCTGGAATGTCCCTGTTTAAGACATTGTTCTTGACACTCAGCTCGACAGGAAAATCAACATTTTGTTTTAAAATGCTGGATTTGATGGGCGATTTTTGAATACAGTAATAAAATGTTGCAGAATAAAGCCCTAATGTTACACAAATGTTTAACGGAATACAGCAGCATCTTTTTCAATCCCAAATTTGTCGACTGAAGCAGTACAGGGTTAAAAATGCTTTGGTCAAACACCATAGCCCTTTCTT
>JAMYXO010000410.1:22500-25000 GCA_033310375.1 Conus canariensis | reverse complement strand
ACACACAGACACACGCATTCACACATACGCCGACACACACACACACACACACACACACACACACACACACACGCACGCACGCACACACGCACGCACGCACGCGCGCTCACGCTTACACACTCACTCAGCACACACCACACACACACACACACACACACATCCGCACGCACCACACGCATGCACCCCCCCATCTCTCTCTCTCACACACACACACACACACACACACACACACACACACACACACACACACACACAAGAAGCGTGCGCGTGTTCGCGCTTACACACACACAAACACACCCGCGCGCGCGGGCATGCCCACGCATGAGCGCAATCACGAACACAAACGTGCTTGCGCTCACGTTTGCGAGGAGGCAGGCAGACAGACAAACACACAGACACACACACGTACGCAGCTTACACGGAGGCACGCAGCACAACACACACCCACACACAGGCACGCAAGCACACGCCTGCTGCCTGCACGCACGCACAATTACACACCACACACACACACACACACACACACACACACACACACACACACACACACAAGCGTGCGCGTGTTTCCGCTTACACACTCGCACACACACACACGTACACACACACACACACACCACACACACACACACACACACACACACACACACACGCACCACACACACACGCACGCACGCTCGCTCGCTCGCGCTTACACACACACACACACACACACACACACACACACACACACACACACACACACACACACAACACGCGCTTACACACTCACACATGCACGCGCACGCACACGAGAAAAAAAGATAAACTTTAAATGAAGTAAACCAGAAAAAGGCATGAAGTCACAGAAAATGAATTAAAATAGAATCGAATGAATATAAAATAATAAAGTGAAGTAAATATAAAACTTATTTTTATATAGTCTTGAAAATATTTTTCTATTGTTTTTTGTACTCTCTCTCTCATTATTTTTCTTTTAGCTATATATATATATATATATATATATTATATATATATATATATATATAATAGCTAAAAGACTTCAGCATTATATATATATATATATATATATATATAATTATATATATATATATTGTCTTTGTCCTTGGGTTCGCCTTTCGTCTCCTCTCTCTCTCTCTCTCTCTCTCTCTCTCTCTCTCTCCTCTCTCTCTCTCTCTCTCTCTCTCTCTCTCTCTTGCTCACTCCTACTGAACGAATGAATGACTCGATGATCGACTGACTGAACGAATGAATGAATGACTAAACGACCGCTGAATGAATGAATGACTGAGTGGTCGACTGACCAAATAAATAAATAAACAATCGACTGAATAAATGAACGACCGACTGTCCGACTGAACGAATGTCTGACTGACCGACTGAAAGAATGAATGATTAAACGACTGACTGAACGAATGAATAATTGAATGGTCCACTGACCGACTGAGCGAATGAATGATTTGACGACCGACTGAACGAATAAATGACTGAACGACCGACTGAAGAAATGGATGACTGAACGACCGACTGACCGACTGAATGATTGAACGATCAACTAATCGACCGAACGAATGAATGACTGACCAACTGAAAGAGTAAATGCGTAAATGACCGACTGAAATGAATGACTGACTGAACGATCAACTAAGCGACTAATTGAATGAATGAATGACCGACTGATATGACTGAATGACCGAACGGCCGACAAACCGACTGAACGAATGAATGACTGTACGACCGACTAACCGACTGAACAAATGAATGACTAAACGATGGACTGAACGAATGAATGAGCTGAGAACGACCGAATGAATAAATTGACAACCGATCGATCGACTAAACAAAAGAATGAAGGACCGACCGATTGACTGACTGGACGACCGACTAAACGAATGACTGACTGACCGACTGATACCAGTGAATTTCTAAATGGCCGACAAACCGACTGAACAAATGAACGTCTGAACTACCGATTGACCGACTGAATGAATGAATGACTAAACGATGGACTGAACGAATGAATGAATGAACGACGATTGACCGACTGAACGAATGGATGATCAACTGACCGACTAAACAAATGACTGACCGAAGGACCGACTGAACGAATCAATGATGCGTGATCGATTGACAGACTGAATAAATAAATGACTTGACGACCGACTGAACGAATGACTGAACGACCGACTGACCGAATGAAGAGCCGACTGCGCGAAAGAATGAACGACCGACTGACCGAATGAATGACTGAACGATCGGCTGACCGACTGAACGAATGAATGACTGAACGGCCGACTGACCGACTGAATGAATGACTTGATGAACGACTGAATGAATGAATGGCTGATTGAACCGACTGACCGAATGAATGATCGACTGACAGAATGAATGAATGAACAATCGACTGTCCGATTGAAGAAATGTTTGGATCGATCGACTGAAAGAATGGATGTCTGAACGACCAACTGACCGATTGACAAAATGAATGGCTGAGCGACCGACT
>JAMYXO010000410.1:7500-10000 GCA_033310375.1 Conus canariensis | reverse complement strand
TTTATTATCTTTTGAAAATCATGTTCTGGAAGGAAACCACTCTGTGCTAGCACTTCAGTCTCTGAATGTGGAAAAGCACAGACTACCAAATTTGGAGAATTATTTCTACCCTCCACTTTACACAGTCAGTGAATCAAACAAAAAAGTCCAGACTGCGCTATACATCAGACGGGACCTGGAATTTACTAGGATCGTTCCATTTCCGGTGCCGCAGGAAGATGAAGGTGTATTTGCTACAGGTGCTGTAATCAAAGTGAACAAAGACTCAGTTTATAATATACTTTCTGTATATTATCCTAATGGACCCCAAGAGGATAATACAGACTGGATGAAGAATACAAATTTTACAAGTAAGAAATGGATCATTGTTGGCGACTTTAATGCTCATGCACCATTTTGGGATTCTGGGTGTTCTAAAGTTTCATCCAACAGATTCGTTGAAAATATTATTGATTCCTCTTTAGTTTTATTAAATGATGGTCGAATCACAAGAATTCCAGATGTTTCAACTCACAAACCTAGCGCGATAGATTTATCCTTAGTTTCACCTAGCACTGCAGTAAACTGTAATTGGTCTATAGGAGAAGATTGTTTGGGAAGTGATCACCTCCCCATTACTATAATCTTTAATGATGACATAAATAATGATGTAACAGACATCGAAGACAAAATTCCAAAGTTTAATTATAAACTTGCCAACTGGGATGCCTACCAGATTTTTCTTGCATCGTATAACACAACATTTATTGAGAATGATGATGTTAATTTATTTTATTCTAATTTCAGCAAAGTCATACTGTTAGCAGCCGAGCATTCTATCCCTAAATGTAAATTTAAAAAGATTGGTAAATATATAGGTAATGTATGGTGGACGGAAGAATGTAGACTAGCTGTTAAATCAAAGCGAATAAGTTACAAGGCTTGGTTACGAAATAAGACAGAAGAAAATTTTGTCTTTATGAAGCAAGAAAAGAACAAATGTAATAAAATTATTGCTCAAGCTAAAAAGAAATACTGGGCAGAATTTTGTGAGACCGAAGTAAAAGAATCGAAGGATATGTTTAAAGTTTGGAAAAAAGTAAAACAAATGAAAAATTGTTACAAAACACAAGCTTACCCTGTAAAATTAACAAAAGAATTTCCAAGCACAATGGATAAGGCGGAAGCTTTCTCCCATTTCTTTTCGGAAAATAGTCGAGCTGTAAATCTTCCAGCAGAAATCAAGTACTATAGACAAAAAGAGGAACAAAAAGAACAATATAAGAGTCCCATACCAGACAATAATAACTACTTAAATTCTCCATTACAATCATCAGAACTTCTTGAAGCGATAGAATCCATTACATCTTATGATTCAGCAGTGGGCCTAGATGGTATTTCTTACGAGCTTCTTCGTCACTTGCCTTCTTCGTGGAAAATATTACTACATTCGTTGTTCCAAAAATGTTGGACGTACGGCACTATTCCTACAATCTGGAAAAGTTCAGTGGTAGTACCAGTACCAAAAGAAGGTAAAACGAGAACATCTGTAAATAGCTATAGACCCATTGCTTTAACATCCCATGTTGGTAAACTTCTTGAAAAAGTTGTACAAACACGTCTATTATATTATTGTGAAAAAAATGACATTATTCCAGTCCAGCAAGCTGGATTCAGAAAAGGGCGTTGCACAACTGATCATTTAGTGAAACTAACTTCTCATATAAAAAAGCAATTTTCACGCAGAAAAAGTACATTAGCTACATTCTTTGATGTAAAGAAAGCATACGACCGTGTTTGGCATGCTCGATTATTGTATAAACTGAAAAATATTGGTATTTCTGGGAATATGTATGATTATATAAAAAACTTTCTAGAAGGAAGAAGTATATGTACGCGAATTGGTAAAACATATTCATCATTCAGGAAAATAGATATGGGCATTCCTCAGGGATCTGTTATTGCACCTTTATTATTTACGATCCTTATACATGATCTCCCAAAGGCATTATCAAAATCCACCAATGTAGTGCAGTATGCAGATGATATTGCCATTTGGATTAATACTTCATTAAGGAAGCACTCGAATAAAAGGGCAGTAAAATTTGTACAGACAATGTATCAAGGAGAATTGGACAGATTATCTGCTTACATGAAAGAGAACGGTCTTGAATTATCTGGTGAGAAAACTTGTTTAATGCTTTTTAATAATGGTGAAAACCCAAAAGCTCTGCCCAACCTTATTCTTGACGACAATGTTCTACAATATAAGCAAACAGTCAAATTCTTAGGAGTGTTTTTAACACCGAAGCTGAACTGGAAAAAACATATTGAAAATTTGATAGATAAAGCTAGGAAAAGATTAAATTTGCTCAAAATTATATGTTGTCAACCATGGGGTCAAGACTGTACTGCACTTTTACATTTATATACATCGTTAGTCCGATCAAAATTAATATATGGACAGGAAGTATACTTCTCGGCATCTAACTACCTTTTAAAGAAACTGCAAAGCTTAGAT
>JAMYXO010004106.1:12500-18224 GCA_033310375.1 Conus canariensis | reverse complement strand
AAAACTTGATGTTGTTGGTTTTTAGGTGAAAGGGGGAAACCCGGGAAGGGGCGCCTCGCTTGAGGAATACTAACTCGCCACCGGCAGACGACACGGCTTTCCTGCTGGCATGCGACTGGAGCCCCGTTGAAGACGGGCGCCGTGCACCCTCGAGATCCTCAAAGCACAAGATTACCGCAGAGGAGAGAAGAAAACCAGTCGCGACAGCCTCTCTCTGGACGAACGCCGGGCTAGACAACTGTCCTAAGTCTCCTGTCTTTCTGCCAACGGTCCATTCAGAGACTCCCCTTCGGGCGACAGTTGAGGTCCTTCCCGTGCCGTCAGGGTGAGTGATGCCGAGTGTGTATGCGTGTTTGTGTGCATGAATGTTTGTGCATATTATATCTAAGTGAGGCTGTAGTGGTAAGGGTAGCACAGCTAGGCGATCCTTCAAAGTGTAGGGAAAAAACACTTTATTGGTGTCAGACGTGGGGATGCCAATAGCCTGGTTTTCGTGAGAACGCATAGCGTCCTTTTTTTTTTTTTTTTTTTTTTTACAGGAATTGAAATAAATACTACTGCACAAGGCATAAATTGCAACACATTATGCACAGCGCGAACCCCAGTTTTGTTAGCGTTGAGAAGTGGTAGTCAGTTCAGTCAGGACACACCAAAAAAATATCCTCTAAAATTCACCAAGGAACCCTAGAGTCGGGTGATTTAGTGTACAGAGTGGCTCAAAATATCAGTACAGCCACAGAGTCGGAGCTTAGGCAGCTGTTGCCAGGGATAGGGATTTGTGTATTCTTGATCGACAGAGTGTTGTTTTGAACGTTGAACAGAAGATGCAGTGTGTTTTGGCTTGTATATACCACCGACAGGCTGTCCTTTTCGAACATTCATAGTGGAATTAATCTAACAAAGAGTGCTTACTTGATTGTTATTAAAAAAAAAGTTTGTTTACATATATCTCGATGGCGATGTGAACGACTGGGTAGTGTTTCTCGAAACTTTCCGTTTTTGACACGCAGTATGACAGTCGGTCTAATAATATAAATTGGTGCTCATATGATTCTCCTATGAATAATTAAGGTAAAAATGCTCGTGCCTCTCTCTCTCTCTCTCTCTCTCTCCTCTCTCTCACTCTCTTCTCTCCCTCTCTCTCTGTGTGTGTGTGTGTGTGTGTGTGTGTGTGTGTGTGTGTGTGTGTGTGTGTGAAATGTGTAAGTTGTTTGTGTAAGTTGTCCTGTTTCAACGCTTCTAGTCAGCTCCCATCTCCAGTTTGTGGCTAATGTTTCTGGATGAAGGATTTCCTTCTGGATCCATCCTTTTCTTTTCATCTGCCATGGCCCTCCCATTCTTGGTTCTTGCTGCCTTCTTTTCAAACTCCCTCATTTCATCAGTAGTCCGACTGTCTGCTTTGTTTATTGTTAGCTATTTCTCTCAGGTTTCTTGTCACATTTTCGTGTTGAGTTCCCTCATTTAAGTGTAGTCTGGATTCATTTCTTGATATTTTTTCATCTTTGTATATTTTTCTCTTTTTTTTTTTTTCCTCCTAGCGTGTGTACCAAGGTTTTGAAATAAACCACCAATTCTAATGTAAAACAGTTTCTAAAACTTTTCATTTTGGCAACGTAGATAAACGTGCATTCAAATTTTCAGATAGTCCCTACTTTTCAACTGCAAGTCTTAGTGACAGTTAAAACAAAAACCATGGGATTTCACTGGTTTGTTTTGAACCTGAAATACTAGTGTGGTGGGGGGGGGGGGGGGAAGAAAGTCATTGATTGCTGAGTGAATTACTTTAACCTTTTACCTTTACATGTTTACGTTTTTACATGATCGATTCCTTCTGCGCCCTCTCCCCCCCCCCCCCCCCCCCCCCCCCCCCCCCCCCCCCCCCCCCCCCCCCCCCCCCCCCCAATTTTCCCTAGCATGTTTATAGAGTAATGTGAAATGTTCGTTTTTGCACACCATGCTCCTTTTGGTTTTCCAGTCTGCATGTCTACATCAATGATTCCTCCGTCACCACCCCCTGCCATTCATGTTTGTTGAATACTGTTGTTGCTACATCTGTAAGTTTCTAGTTGCCCTACTAATATTTTTCACGTTCGGGTATAAACTTTTCCGTAACTCGGCCTATGAGCTGCAGTTTATGAAAATTTGGCATTATTTTTCTCTTAATCCTTTCTAAACTTGAAGCTCGTAAGGACTTAGTAATTTTTTTAATGAAAAAGTGTGCACTTGATAATAATTACGTTAAGTAAATTATATTTAACAAAAACAGTTAAAATGTTTAGTTATTAAATAAAAGGGGGAACTCTCTTCCGTTTGTCCGTCAGCTTGTGTGTGTCTGACAGTGGTAACCCCGACAACCGCTAATCAAGAAGCGAGACGGCGATCGTGAGACTGACAGTATGACTTGCCCCCACTGCAGGAAAAAAAAAAAAGACAAAAATGAAACATTTAAATATTCTAATTAGCAGGATTTTGTTCTCCCCCCCCCCCCCCCCCCCCCCCCCCCCCCCCCCCCCCCCCCCCCCCCCCCCTCCATTCTGATACATGTGTTTTTGATAGGTTATAATTCTTTTTTATCAGTTACACCGCGCTAAGTGATAGTGTGTGTATGTATGTGGAAGTTGTCCTGTTTACCATTATAGTGTACCCCCAGTTCCAGTTGGCGGCCGGTAGATGTAAGGATCTGGCTGACGATTTCCTTTTGCTTCCCTCCTTTTCTTTTCACCAGCCCTTGCCCTCCTGTTTCTGATTCTTGTTTCCTCCTTTTCAGTATTCCCTTATCTCAACTATGGTCAACTATCTCAACTATGGTCAACTATCTACTTTGTAAAATCCATTTTTCGTACGGCTTCTTGTCAGGTTTTCTTGGTGAGTACCCTCTTTTAACTCTGTGTCAGTTTGGTTTCTTGTATTTGTCAACTTTTCAATACATTTTCTTGAAAATTCTAGTTTGTTTAGTAAGATTTTGAAATAAACCAGCAGTTCGAAATTAACAGTTTCGAACTTTTTTTTTGGTAAACTAGATAAACATGCATCGGCATTACCAAATGATCCCTCCTTTTTGATTGCAAGTCGTAGTAACAATTTTTACAAATCAAGGATTTGGGGGATGTTTTAAAAATTTGGAATACTATTGCAGGGAAGAGGAAGTAAATCATTGTTGGTTCAGTGGATTAATTTAATCTTTACTTCTTTACCTTTCACAAGTTCACATGTCTGTGTCATTGATTCCTTTCCGCCGCCTCTCTCGCTCTCTCTCTCTCTCTCTCTCTCGCTCTCTCTCATCATCATCATCATCCATTTGGACGGCTCCAATCAACTGGTTGATTACCATGCCGTACTATGGAGGTTGTGCTGAGATGGAAAGCCAATGTAGGAAGATAAAGACCTACGACAGTGGAGAAACATAAAAACTGGGGGAGTCCTACTCTATGTGGGTTTTATCAGCAGACTACTGTAATTTTCAGCTCTTCATCTGGAAATGAGTTCCAGACTATCTGATCCTGGTTCGCCCTAATAGTGAAACAGGCCCAAAAATAACTCTCTCTCTCTCTCTCTCTCTCTCTCTCTCTCTCTCTCTCTCTCTCTCTCCCTCCCTCCCTCCCTCTTTTAAATCATGTTTACTTATTAACATGACTTGTTCCTTTTTGCACCCTTCCCCCTATTTGCTTTACATTATTGCATATCTGCATCAATGATCCCCCCATTGTTCATGTTTACTGAGTTCTGTTGTTGCTGCAACTCGTGTAAGTTTCTCAATTTCTTGGTAATATTTTTGTGTCCGGATAAAAATTCATAATGCTTATAATTTTTTTTCCGTGATTTACAATATGAATTGCTGTTGATTATGAATTTTTAGCACTTTTACTCCTTAATTGTCTTTCAAATGTTTTCATTATGGGTCAGAAATTAGGTTATTCTGAAGATAAACTAAATGAATACATTACCTAGTGTGAAGAGGAAGCACGGCACGCAAAGCGCGCGCGCGCGCGCGCGGAGAGAGAGAGAGAGAGAAGGGGGGGGGGGAGAGAGAAGAAAGAAACAAAAGTTACAGTTGGAAAAAAAAAGTTATGGCAAAAGAAGAAAGGGAATAAAAAGTTACAGCTAAAGATGGAAAAAAAGAGAAGGGTGAACATTACACTTAAAGATAAAGAAAAGAGAAGGGTGAACATTACAGTTAAAGATAGAAAAAAGAGAAGGGTGAACATTACAGTTAAAGATAGAAAAAAGAGAAGGGTGAACATTACAGTTAAAGATAGAAAAAAGAGAAGGGTGAACATTACAGTTAAAGATAGAAAAAAGAAGGGTGAACATTACAGTTAAAGATAGAAAAAAGAGAAGGGTGAACATTACACTTAAAGATAGAAAAAAGAAGGGTGAACATTACACTTAAAGATAGAAAAAAGAGAAGGGTGAACATTACACTTAAAGATAGAAAAAAGAGAAGGGTGAACATTACACTTAAAGATAGAAAAAAGAGAAGGGTGAACATTACAGTTAAAGATAGAAAAAAGAAGGGTGAACATTACACTTAAAGATAAAGAAAAGAGAAGGGTGAACAAAGGCCACAATTACAAAAAGGGAAAGAACAAAAGTTACAATTGCGTTTGAGTTGCACACACACAGACACACACACACACACAGACACCACACACACACACACACACACACACTCACTCACTCACTCACTCACACACTCACACACACTCACTCACTCACTCACTCACTCACTCACTCACACTCACACACACACACACTCACACACACTCACACACACTCACACACACACACACACACACACACACACACACACACACACACATGCAAGTACGCAGGCGCGCTTGCGCACACACATCGAGTTCCTTGGCCCTTTGACCATGTTTAAATAATTGACATCTCTCTCTCTTCTCTCTCTCTCTCTCTCTCTCTCTCTCTCTCTCTCTCTCTCTGTATGTGTGTGTGTGTGTGTGTGTGTGTGTGTGTGTGTGTGTGTGTGTGTGTGTGCGTGCGTTATGTGTGCGTAGACCATGCATTCATGCATATGTGCGTTTAATAAAAGTTTTGATGGCACTGTTTAAAGCCAACTCTCTCTCTCTCTCTCTCTCTCTCTCTCTATATATATATATATATATATATATATATAAATATGTGTGTATATGTGATATATATATATATATATATATGTATGGATGGATATATATAATATATATATTATATATATATAAAGAAACAAATAAAAACCAAAATCCGTTCGTCATCAGCTAGCAGAGTGCCATGCTTCTATGTCCATTACTTGATCAGAATCGTGTCGTTTCAGGCAGTACCTGTGGGTGTGTACCTGTCTGACTCTGATGCCTGTAACAAAGAAACAAAAAACCCAGCCCCACCCTTGTCCGACTTTGATAGGTTTCATTATTGAACGAGTTGCCCTTAGAATCACCCATTGTATCCCTTTGTCCGTGGCTGGTAAAGTTCCGGCGGCGCACGACTGTGTTTCACTCGCTCTTACATTTTTCGACCCCACCTACGTGGACAATACTGATCGGCGTCCGGTTTGTTAACGGGATGACGTGGTGTCTGTTGATCTCTTATTTAAGGATTGCAAATGATGTGCATCATTGTGGCTCCCTAACTTTTCTTTTTTTAATCTTTCCAGTAATTTCTTGTCAGGTTTGCAAAGTCAACGTCAAAAGTCGAAATCGCTGAATTATCACTAAAAATGAGAAA
>JAMYXO010004106.1:0-5000 GCA_033310375.1 Conus canariensis | reverse complement strand
AGTTATCGAAAGGAGCAAAAGGTATTCTGTCCTTTGCAGGTGTCCTTTGACAAATGTCACAAGAGCGACAATACTTCCAAACATCTGACCGAACACTTGGCCAGTAAAAGTGGGAGAGCACTCTTGCTAGAGTCCTGCAAACGCCAAATCGGCCTGCCACAATAACATGTGACACATTCACAATGGTTTGTCTCGGTGAGCGGTAGACATAAAGCTGATGTGTATTTTTTTATCTATAAAATCTATACTATTGCCATGCACGCACGCACGCACATTTCAATACAAAATATTAGCTAAATCTTCAGGACTCACGAGTATTTTTTGCTTTTGCCAATTGGCCTTAAAACAGTGCCATCGAAAATCTATCAGCAAACAATATATACATGTCCTCATAATCCTATGCGCAGTTTTTATTCCTGCATTTGGCCTCAACAAAGCCACAAAATCTTCAAAATCTCTGCGACCTTACGTCGGCTTGCCTGTGCCCCTCTTAATTTAGAAATTAAAAAGAAAGTAAACCATATGACTCTAGTTTATGTGGGGGGAAATTTCCTGAAAAGATGAACAAACATCGTTGAAAACGAAGCAGTCAGGAAGCTCGCCATCATGAAGAAGCTGGCCGGTACATCCTGGGGCGCAAACAGCAGCATCCTGCAGAAGGTGTATGTGGGTACCGTCAGACCAACCCTGGAGTATGGCAGTTCTGCATGGGCCACTGCATCCAAGACCAACACCAGTCGCCTGAACAAAGTGCAGAATGCAGGATTGCGACTGATCACTGGAGGGATGAAGACTACCCCAATCCAAGCCATGGAGAAGCTTACTAGTCTACATTCCCTCGAAGACAGACGCGAGGAGAAGGTTTTCATCCACAGTGAAAAGTTACTGCGTATGCCTACCCACCCCATGCACACCGAGATGCAGAACCCCACCAAAAACAGGCTAAAGAGAACAAGTTTCAACCACCTGTCTAAGAGCCTGCATCGCAGCAATGAAGACCTGCTGCCTGTTTCACCAGCCGAAATGGAGATGCTTCCAAATTTTGAGGAACCAGACAATCACCTGGAAGATGTCGCAATCATCACCGAAGTTCCTGGCATTAAAAGAATGGACCGTCAAGCCCCTCAAGTAATGAAAGCTCTAGCACAGGAGATGATCGCCAACCAATACAACCCCAGTGAGTGGACCCACGTCTTCACAGATGGATCCTCAGAAGGAGCAGTCAAGAATGGAGGAGCAGGGTTCTTCATCATACACACCAATGGAAGATTGACACACAAGGCCTTCCCTACTGGAAAGATCTCCTCCAACTACAGAGCGGAGGCAATAGCACTGCTCCACGCAGTGAGGATCTTTCTGGAACCGGCCAGCCCATCACAGAAGGTTGTCTTCTTCACAGACTGCCGATCTCTGCTGCAGGGACTTCAGAACACAAGAAATGAACAACATACGCAAGACATCAAGGCTGCCCTCCATGAACTCTCAAAACAGTCTGTCATTACGCTTCAGTGGATTCCGTCTCATTGTGGGATCATGGGCAACGAAAAAGCTGATGCTCTCTCCAAAGCAGGCAGCAAAATGGAGCAGTTCAGCCACCCCGTGACCTACAGGGAGGCCAAGACCATCATCCACAACCAGTTTCAGTCCCAGTGGAAGAGAAGGCTGGGTGCAGAGAGTGGTGCTGACCCGATCCACCAGCTCCAAAGGCACCAGCAGACAATCCTCTTCAGACTGAGGACCGGCCACTGCAGACTGCTGAGCCACCTTAACCGCCTGAAGATCACCTACACTGACCAGTGTCCATGCGGCACTGGACCCCAGACCCCTGAACATGTCCTCCTGCGCTGTCCTACTCACGCAGCTCTACGACACAAAACCTGGCCGGAGGGAGCGGAGTTACAGGCGCAGCTTTGGGGAGCCCGTTCTGACCTAGAGAAGACCGCGGGCTTCATCATGGCGGCCGGGTTACAAGTCTGACGCATCCAGCTTCAATCGAACGCAGAAGAAGAAGAAGAAGAACAAACATCGGTCAGTCGTCATGTTCAAATCAATTAAGAACATTTTTTTTATCTGTGGATATATCGATTTTTGTCTGTCCTTGTTTTATATCCTTTCACTGCATCTTACCTGAAGGTTAGCTCAGCCTGTCGTGGGCCAGTCATAGCCTACAGTTTAACACCGAGTCATTAAAGAGAGACATGCGCCTTCGCAACGCTCCTACGTACGACATCCCTAGCCTCTCTGTCCTTTGAGGCAAGTGACCATCATACGGGCGATAAGCCAGTCACCTCGGTGTTATTTGTTCACTACAGTCACTGCTTGCAAGCTGCGCGGTTTCCGTGATTAGATGGGCCCAGGCACAAAAGTGTAAACAAGACTTTAAAATCCTTCTCTTTTCAAAGGTTTGGATCAATTGTTTTCCATGGAGATACTCGTTTTTACATACCAACAGGTATAAAATGACCAGGAACTTGGACACAGTGACATATGAGCGGGAAGTCGTTCATTTGGCCTTGGCCATCTTGCTGTCTTGTGATTTGTGCCGTTTCTTTTTGTTCCCTAGATGGAATCGGTCATCACAACAGAGGGCACCAACACGTCGTCTGCGACAGGCAAACGGACCCAAATCAGTCTGGAAATCCTGGAATACTATTTCAACTTCCCTGCCTTCCTCAACGCAGGTCAGTCTGTGGTCTGAAGCCAGAGCCAGGGTGGATTGAGATTTCCTGTGTGTGTGTGTGTGTGTGTGTGTGTGTGTGTGTGTGTGTGTGTTGCGCGCGCGCGCGCGCGCGTGCATGCGTGAGTGAAAGAGTGAGTGAGTGAGCGCGTGAGTGAATGAGTGAGAGAAAGAGAGTGTACAGTTGTGGGGAGAGAAGGGAAGACGGAGTGACCATGATTCAGTAGTTAGGTGTCAAGGCATGCATAGTGATTATGATCCAATGGTATGGTGTCAAGGTGTGCATAATAGTTATGATGGTGTCAAGGCGTTCATAGTAATTATGATCCAACGGTATGGCGTCAAGGTGTGCATAATAGTTATGATTTAATGGTGTGGTGTCAAGGCGTTCATAGTGATTATGATCCAACGGTATGGCGTCAAGGTGTGCATAATAGTTATGATTCAATGGTGTGGTGTCAAGGCGTTCATAGTAATTATGATCCAACGGTATGGCGTCAAGGTGTGATTAATAATGATTTAATGGTGTGTCAAGGCGTTCATAGTGATTATGATCCAATGGTATGGCGTCAAGGTGTGCATAATAGTTATGATTCAATGGTGTGGTGTCAAGGTGTGCATAATAGTTATGATTCAATGGTGTTTCAAGGTGTGCATAATAGTTATGATTCAATGGTGTGGTGTCAAGGTGGTGTGCATAATAATAATGATTCAGTGGTGTGGTGTCAAGGTGTGCATAATAGCTGGGATTCAACGGTGTGGTGTCAAGGTGTGCATAATAGTTATGATTCAGTGGTGTGGTGTCGGTGCATGCAAAGTGGTGGTTACGATCCAGTGGTATGGTATCACGCCCTCGCCCACCGTTCTCCCCGCCAGGTCTCCTGCTGCTCTTCATCCTCACCTTCGTGCTGAACGTGCTGGTGGGCCGGGCGCTGTACCGAGCCAGGCGCCTGAAGCCCGTGCTGAGGGTGCTGCTCTTCAACCTGGCCCTGGGGGACGCTCTGGCCGGCCTGGTCAACGTCTACCACCTGGCCGCCGCCATCCTGCACAACACGTTCAGCGTGGAGTGCATCATCAGGTAGGACAGGTCTCATCGTGGTGTTTCTGATCATTGTTCTGCCTTCCATGATACTGTGCCCGAGGCACGGTGAGCTTCTAATAGCTCACGGCTGCTAGTGCCAGAAGGCCATAGGGCTTTCACCTAACATTTCATTGGACAGAATCTTAGCTTATGTGGTGATTCTAACAATACTGGACTTTGAGGAAAGATTTCCAGTCGTTACCCCCATTCTTTCCTGTGGTACCACTGGAGAGAGAGAGAGCTTATGTTGACTAATCCATGAATGAAGTGGTTTGCTTGTTGATTCGGCTGGCGTCCATGTGCAATGACTGACGACGATGTTCTGGACAGGCGATTTGATTTTTGACTTCCTCCTGTGCTTCATGCCACTTGTGGTCACCGCAATGTACTTTTTTTATGGAAGAGGCTGCGCTGCACTAGGATCATTGTCTTTACAGCAGAATCTGATCAAATTTTCAGCCGAATCTGATCGAATTTGTTTACAAATGCTACTCTTGATCCTTGACCCGGTCTTTCAGAGCTGAGTTAAGGCGGGTGGTGAGGAGGCATTTGCCGAATTGCTGTTCCAGCGAGTTCCACAGTCAGATGGTTGGTAGGGAAAAAAATGACCGGGTGACATGTTAATAATGGGTGTAACAGTACTAAGAACAGTGGTAACATGTAGCAGTAGCAGCAGCTGATGCAGTGACAGTGGGCGGTAAAAGAGATGAGACGGAGCGGTAGGTGAGGCAAACTTTTTTCTCTCTCTCTCTCTGCTCCCAGGTACGGCCTGGTGATTGAACTGATGAGCGTCGCGCCGTTCTTCATCGTCCAGCTGTCCGTGGACCGCGTGGTGGCGCTGGTGGCCGCCCTGCGCTACGAGCAGCTGATCACCACGCGCCGCCTGTGGCTGGCCAGCGGCCTGGTCTGGACGCTCAGCCTGGCCTTCCCCCTGGCCGGGGTGGACCCGGCCACCCAGCACGGCGTCTTCCAGCTGTTCCTGCCGCACTACTCGCTGGTCGTGCACGGCGTGGGCTGCCTGCTGACCATCGGCCTCATCGTGGGCCTCAACCTCTTCACGCTGACGAAGACGCTGCGTCACATCCGGCACATCGCCGCGACGGTGGTCGGGGACGGTCGGGAGGATCGCGTGGCCGCCATGAACCACAAAGCCGCCATCACCTCCCTCGCCGCCGTCGTCCCGTTCTTGGTGCTGTGCAGTCCCCAGTACGTGCTGTTCCTGCTGTTCGCCGTGGTACCCCC
>JAMYXO010004105.1:0-12500 GCA_033310375.1 Conus canariensis | reverse complement strand
CGCTTGCTAGCACGCGCCCGCGCTTTAAACACACACACACACACACACACACACACACACACACACACACACACACACACACACACACACACACGCACGCACGCACGCACGCACACACACATACGCGCGCGCGTGCGCGTGCGCACACACACCCACACACACACACACACACACACACACACACACACACACACACACACACTGTTACGGATGGTGTGCGGTGCGTGTTTTGCTGTCTGACTCTCGCTCTGAAAAGTTTGGATGCGTGTAATAATTATTCCCTACGCACACCCACACCAAACGCACATGGATAGCCAGGCAACACACGAGTTAGATTTTTTTTTCTTTATAATTATGCTGCCTGAACCATCAAACATACATTCATGTGAACTGGTACAAATCAGTACATGTCACTACATAGCATATAGATCAAGATATCAATACATAGGAACTTCAATCATCAGATATCAGCATATCGTAGTACATATCTTGATATCACTCACAGATCTCGCCGGCGCCGTCCACAGTGTCTCACATATGCAGTCAACACACTCGGTTCCACAGTACCCAAGCCACAGTCTACAACACTAAAAGAAGACAAATAAGGATAATAATAATAATAATAATAATAATAATAATAATAATGAATACTTATATAGCGCCTATTCTCGGCTAGAGACCAAGCTCTAAGCGCTTTACAATCAACACTCGCTTACACAACGGGCTGCCTACCTGGGTAGTGCCGACTGAAGAGCTGCCAGCTGGCGCTTCATTCAGTCGTTTCCCGTGTCATCCAGTCAATATCGTTCAATATCGTTCACTCAGTTTCTTTACTTCCTTCATTCTTTCCATTTCTTACGCAGGGTGCCTGCTGTGTGTAACGTGTCATCCATACCAACGGCCAAACTGGCCTACTCTTCCGAAAGTTGGTGATGGGATTTTACGTGTGTGCAAGATATTATGCGTGCGTTCACACACGGAACCTCGGTTTATAGTCTCATTCGAAGGACTGTATGGGAAATGGAGTCAGAACTAATGTTAACTCCGAGGGAAAAATCCCCCTGTACCGAAACGCCCCGGCGGAGATTCGAACCCGCAACCCCAGGATCACCAAGATTACGAGTCAGGCGCTCTACCAACTGAGCTTTCCGGCTCCTTGGATAACCAAGGTCCCCACATGATAAGCACAGCCGTTCACAAACACAAGCGATGAAGAAGAAGAAACAGGGTCTCCACACAACAAGCACAATAAATCACGTCAAACTATCAGAAGAAGAACCGCAAATTCACAAGGCGCAGTAATCCATAGCAGAAGAACCGCAGATTCACAAAGCACAGAAATCCACAGAAGAAGAGCCGCAGATTCATAAAGCACAGTAATCCACAGAAGAACCGCAGATTCATAAAGCACAGCAATCCATAGAAGAAGAACCGCAGATTCACAAAGCACAGCAATCCACAGAAGAAGAGCCGCAGATTCATAAAGCACAGTAACCCACAGAAGAACCATAGATTCATAAAGCACAGCAATCCATAGAAGAAGAACCGCAGATTCATAAAGCACAGTAAACCACAGAAGAACTGTAGATTCACAAGGCACAGCAACCAATATTGAATCCCGGAGAACACGATTTCAGCAAAGTCCCATAGAACATACTAAACTTCGATTCCACGTATTGTTGATCTAAAACAAAAATTAATTAGCTTCTCCGTGTATTGATATTACAATGTTCACATCAATAAATTCAGCCCACCGACGCACATGAGGTGGTACAATTAGAGCACATAAATATTCTTGCAGGAGTTTTAAGTCACTCTCGGCGACACAGCATTCACAACATTTCTATAACAATTAAATTTCCTGGTACATATTTCGCTGGTACCGTCATCAGAAGTATCGCACATACACAGTGAGCATCAACGTACTACTGACTTGAAAGTCACTCACGCTATACCTACCGCGACATGCAAGTAGTGTGATCATTAAGGGACTTAGAAAGTAGTGCTCTGCATGTTGGGTAAAAAAAAACCTGAATACCACCAAAGCGGCACAGAAGCACTCTACGTGTGTTTTCTGGTCAGCTTCATCGTGTGGAGATGGTACTGATTGTTCCTTGTTGGCTGCTGATACTGAGACTGCTACTTCCTACATTCAGCTGAGTGCAGACAGCCAGAATGAGCGTCAAGGGAGTGATGCCATGAGGGTATGAAATATTAGACAGCATGGAGACAAACACAGAGAGAGAGAGAGAGAGAGGAGAGAGAGAGAGGAGAGAGAGAGAGAGAGAGAGAGAGGAGAGAGACCATAGACCAGTTAAATGATCATAGTGAAGGCTAGTCGTGTAAAATCCAGACTATAAATAACATGTAACACTCACGCCACTCTCAAAATCACCCATTCACGGGGCATAATGGGCACGAACCCTCCCCCTTCCCTCCAGTCCCCCATCTCAACCGCCGGGGAATGATTTCGATAGTGGGGTGACTTTGGCATGTTACACCGGGTCTCACTCAGGAGTCTCCGCGCACAGACAGACGAAAGTCGACGCCGGACAGTCTTAACAAATGGCTCCCCAATACTGTCAGGACACTGGCTGACTATTTACACTCTAAAGCCTTCTTCTCCCATACCCAACCCCATCGCCACCCACCCCTTTACCCCCTTCCCCTTCCACGTCTTTCTGCCCCTTCAGCCAAGTGTTTTTGCCGAGTCGTTGTCATTATGACGAAGCCAATGTTTGGGGTTTGCTCTCACTTGTTTTCCCCAAATCATTGTCTCACGTTAACACTCGAGAAGTACATAGGTGTGTTCGAATACATCAATACATGAAAGGGCACACGCGCAGGAGAGAGAGAGAGAGAGAGAGAGAGAGAGAGAGAGGAGAGAGAGAGAGGAGGTGTCTTTACAAATAAACTTTCAAACAAAATAAAACAAAGATGAATAACGCAGCAATAAAAGCTGTATATACCCTCTCATGTGCTCGTAAATATACTAAGACCAATCCCAAAGCGTCTTTCTTTTCTTTCTTTTTTTATCCCCAGTGAGCAAGATCCTCGGACAAATGGCAGTACAATCCACGCCCCTAATCTTTACCTCACCTTCCCTGCTTCTCCAAGAATTCAAACTGCAGCAAACACTCTTCTCCGTGACCCCAGTCTTACAACCACCCTTAATCCGTCACCGGCAAATACAACGACATGCCAAGTCATTGTGACCTGCACATTCAACAGCCCTGTCTTTTGTTTTTACTATGTAAGGACAAACCACTCATTCAAATCTAGATTATGCACTATCTTCTCCTCCACAGCAGATTTGTTTTTCAATAGGTTGAAGGAAAGGAGACACGCCCTGTCTTGGCAACATAGAGAGACAGAAAAGCAATCGTGGTTTTAAACTCATTATACTTTAAGGGATCTCACTTATCATTCAGAATTGTAACAGCACCATGTATGTGTGTGTGCTGGTATGTGTGTGTGTGCGCGCGCGCGTGTGTGTGTGTGTGTGTAGAACATACCAGCACACACACACACACACACACACACACACACACACACACACACACACACACACACACACACAGAGTTAAAGTTGGTAAATGTTTGTGAATAAAGCGGCAATAAGATTTTGTGGTATGAGCGGATCTCGGTTGCGCTTCACTTCAATACGCGTGTCCTTGTCCACAGCTTAATGCATGCTTTTATCAAAACAAACAAGACCCGTAAGAGAGAGAGAGAGAGAGGAGAGAGAGAGAGAGAGAGAGAGAGAGAGAGAGAACGAGAGCAGACTCCGCAAACACATCTTCAATGCCCTCTTCTCATTCCCCCCCCCCCACCCCCCCACCCCCACCCCCCCACCCCCGGCCTCTTTATACCATTAGAGAATGTAAGTATACGGGTTCACGATCGCCACATCTTATTTTGCACGAAAACCCCCCTTTTCACATACAAATCACGTCCTTCACATATCAGTTTTTGCCAAAATTGACACCCGTTTCTAAACAAAATTAACACCCCAAACCCTCTAAAAATTGACGCAATCAGTACATTAAAATGGGGGCTTGCATGCAAAATAAGATGCGGCGATCGTGAACCCCGTATACTTACATTCTCTCTCAGCTATTAACGTTCGAGGGACTTAGCCCTTACTACTTTTTTAATACGTTCTTCTACTTCCAGCACTATTAATAAATCAGAACAAACAACTAGCCTTCCATCTTGATTAGTTATTTTTACATCTAATGAATTTATAGTCCCCTCAATTAATTCTTTAAATTGGCTGTCTCCATCAACCCTGTATAGCTGATAATCGCAAAACCCCGCCTTAATTGACGGTAGCGCTCTTAGAACCGTAGACGGCTGGCCATTATACAAATTAGTATTTGTTTTTAACTGTTGTAAATGGACATACAACATTTGGTTAATTAGAAAATCAGATGGTTTATTACCTTCAAATTGATAGATGCCTTCTCTTGTGCTAAATTTATAATCTCTGTAGCCCAAGATTTTAGCTAGGCCTTTAGGGAAAGTGTACTCTCTTCTTTCCTCTAGTGGAAAATTCATAGTAATTCTAAGGTTTGCTTTGGATAATCCGGGCTGATTTTGATTTTGTTATTTAATTATGTAATCTCGTCTGCAAATAAACCATCATGGCACACGACGCCAGAACCATACTACCCTGGCAAGAATACTTAATCGCAACCTACCAGATAGTAGCGATCAAGATTTTGATTTTATAGAGGAAGAGATAAGTGTTACAAATGCTAGAAGCGTTCGGCAGAGTGTAGCATATGCGATAAAAAAAATTCCGGAGTCTCTTCGAATTGAGCCACCGGTAAAAGTAATGCTACTTGTTCTGGTCAACTATAAAAAGCCTAACGGTAAGATGAGAAGTGTCTGGATCTCAACCAGGCAAAAAGCCATTTCTAGTCATTACGATTGTAATTCTGATTGGATAGATTATATGGTTATGAATTTTGACAATGCGATTAATAACGCAAACCTACAGAGATATGGCTGGTCTGGAGGGCGGGTCCTTAAGATCAAGCTGAGGCAGTCACGGCCTTCCAGGTCTATCTATGTTCCTATACTCTGTAGCACTTATCTTTCCTTGTCAACAGAATTGTTCGTAAGGCGCGAGGGCAGAACACAAAATCCTAACATTGATTCTATTCCGCTGAAAGAGAGAAGACGCGCAGTCTTAAACATACAAAATTCTGACAACTTATGTTTTATGTGGTGCGTTTTGGCACATCTGCATCCTGCCACAGCGAACGCAGAGAAGGTCTCTAGTTACAAACAATATCGACACGAGCTGAACTTTGAAGGTATAGAGTTTCCGGTAGACATAGACGACATTCCTCAATTTGAAGAACAAAACAGTCCAATCACCGTGAATGTATATCTGTGGTCTGACTTCTTCTGTCTATTGCCGGTGCGAGTCTCCCCAAATGCTCCCGTTTTTGGCGAGCCCCATCAGAACCACGTAGATCTGATATTAATTAGCGATGGCAAGAAGCGTCACTATGTATTGATCAGAGCATCGAGCAGCCTTATGGATGGTACACTAACAGACATTCATAAGCTGGATTTCTGTAGGAGCTGTATGGACGTAATCTCACTTGCAGAAGCGGCTGTCCCTCATAAGCGCTGCTGTAAGAGTATTGTGGGCAGTGAGCCCAACCGTTCTTGTTGTATGCTGGCGACCAGAATCTATGAATGCGAGAATCTCAATGATCGTGCCCAAATTTTCAGGATGGCCGACGCGCATCTCGGCGTAGAACGCAATCTCTATTTAGCAATTTGCACAAATGACCCAGTGATGCTCCTTAGTAATTTCTTCGACGAAGCTCTGAAGGATACCTCTATTTACGTTGTAACCCGCAAAAATGACCAATATACACGGTCAGACGTACGCGCCTGATACTTTAATCTGTTCTTATTTATCCCAAGAGATTTGTCAATGGGGTTTGTTCAGTACCATTCATTTTTATTTCATAACAGCATTTAACTCGTTATCACAAAACCACAAGCGGGCGCGTTTCTATTTTTGAATCTTATTTTTTTAAGGAGTGACCATCAAGATGAATGCATCGTGCCTGCCTAGCCTTGAAAATAGAAAGAAAAATCCATATGAATACTTTCCCTGCTTTGATTTGTTTTATTATGGCAGTGAGCCCGCTTATCAGAGAGAGGTTGAAAGACACGCTTTGATGTTTCCTGAGAGGCCCCGTGTCCGCAGAAATGGATATGCACGCATGTTTGATGACCCTACCTACGAAGATGAGTACGGCTGGAACAACCAGGCCAAATATCCACTTCTAATCGGGGAGAGATACGCCCCGCTTGATCCAAAAGAGGTCCCTCCTACCGAGATTAGAAAAAAAAATCGACTTGAATACTTTCCCGATTTGGCCCCCGAGTATGACCCACAGGAGTTTAACAGGGCGGCCAAATATCATGCGTATTGGTTCCCACATCGGCCAAAGATTGTCCTGAAAACAGAGCACACGGACACAAATTCTTACAGTCGGCCCGTTTATGAAGGGGAGCCATATCCACTTCTGATACAATTTTGGTAGCCGCCTATCAGCTCTATCGTGACCACTAGCATTTTTGAATGTTTTTTTGTTGGTAACTACAAATGGATGCAGATTGTATTCCCAGCATAACTGCAAGGAAAGCAAATCCCCTAGAGTATTTTTCCTATTTCGATCAATCGTATAATGGAGACGAGCCAGAATATCGAGAGGCCGTAGAAAGGCATGCTGCAATATTTGTAAACAGACCTCCCGTCCGTCGAAATGTTTATATCAGACATAGAATCTCTGAGAAGGTTGATGAATATGCCAAACCAAATCAAGCACCCTATCCACTTCTGATCCAAGATAAAGACTGCCCAATTGACCCCAAAGAGATCCCCCCACTTAAGATTAGAGAGATGAACCCATTGGAGTATGTGCATGATCCTATTCCCCTTTGTACTACTGCCAGCATACAAAAGATCGCAGACGAGCACGCAAGGTGGTTTCCTCATCGGCCTAGAATAGTGGCAAGGACTATTCGCAGTGGCGGATACAACCGGCCGGCCTATGAAAAACTCATCTATGAAGGGGATCCATATCCTCTACTGACCCGATAAGCAAGCAGTATTCTTATCTCGGTTGTCCGCGGGCAGTGTTTCTGCAGTAAATTCTAACTCTAAGCTCCGCAATCCATTTTGTAGTCATAAGTAAGGTAAGATGCGATACACCGGCCAGGGTCGATTCTCTTTTTTTTTTTTTTTGCTAAAGTTAAATCCTCTCAGAGTTTAAATCCTCCAGGCTGAAGTTAAATCCTCTCTCAGAGCTAAATCCTCTCTCAGAGTTTAAATCCTCTCCAGAGTTAAATCCTTCCAGCTGAAGTTAAATCCTCTCCCAGAGTTAAATCCTCTCTCAGAGTTAAATCTCCCAGAGTTAAATCTCTCAGAGTTAAATCCTCTCAGGCTAAAGTTAAATCTATCAAAGCTAAATCCTCTCAGAAGCAATCTCTCTCAAAGTTAAATCCTCTCAAAGTTAAATCCTCAGGCTAACTCTCTCAGAGTTAAATTTCTCAAAGTTAAATCCCCTCAGAGTTAAATCCTCCCGGCTGAAGTTAAATCCTCTCAGGCTAAAGTTAAATCTCTCAGAGTTAAATTTCTCAAAGTTAAATCCTCTCAAAGTTAAATCCTCAGGCTGAAGTTAAATCTCTCAAAGTTAAATCTTCTCAAAGTTAAATCTCTCAGAGTTAAATCCTCAGGCTAACTCTCTCAGAGTTAAATCCTCCCAGTTAAATCTCTCAAAGTTAAATCCTCCCAGGCCGAAGTTAAATCCTCCTAGAAGCAATCTCTCAAAGCTAAATCCTTCAGGCTGAAGTTAAATCCTCCAGGCCAAAGTTAAATCTCTCAGGCCAAAGTTTAAATCTCAGGCCAAAGTTAAATCTCCAGAGTTAAATCTTCGGTTAATCCTCTCAGTAAAGTTAAAATCTCTCAGAGTTAAATCCTCTCAGGCTAAAGTTAAATCCTCCAGAGTTAAATCCTCTGGCTAAAGTTAATCTATCCAGAGTTAAATCCTCTCAGGCTAAAGTTAAATCTCTCAAGAGTTAAATCCTCTCAGGCTAAAGTTAAATCCTCTAGCTAAAGTTAAATCTCTCAGAGTTAAATTCCTCCGGGCCGAAGTTAATTTCTCAGGCTAAGTTAAATCTTTCAGAGTTAAATCCTCTCAGAGTTAAATCCTCTCAGAAGAAATCTCTCTCAGAGTTAAATCTCCCAGAGTTAAATCCTCTCAAAGTTAAATCCTCTCAAAGTTAAATCCTCTCAAAGTTAAATCCTCCAGGCTAAAGTTAAATCCTCTCAAAGTTAAATCCTCCAGGCTAAAGTTAAATCCTCTCAGAGTTAAATCTCCAGGCTAAAGTTAAATCCTCCAGGCTAAAGTTAAATCCTCTCAGAAGTTAAATCCTCTCAAAGTTAAATCCTCTCGGCTAAAGTTAAATCCTCTCAGAGTTAAATCCTCTCAGAGTTAATCCTCCAGGCAAAGTTAAATCCTCCGTAAAGTTAAATCTCTAAAGTTAAATCCTCTCAGAGTTAAATCCTCTGGCTAAAGTTAAATCCTCTCAAAGTTAAATCCTCTCAAAGTTAAATCCTCTCAGAGTTAAATCCTCTCAAAGTTAAATCCCCCGGCTAAAGTTAAATCTCTTAAAGTTAAATCCTCTCAGAGTTAAATCCTTCAGGCTAAAGCTTCTTCCAGGCTAAGTTAAATCCTCTCAAAGTTAAATCCTCTCAAAGTTAAATCCTCTCAGAGTTAAATCTTTCAAGTTAAATCCTCTCAGAGTTAAATCCTCTCAGAGTTAAATCCTCCGGCTAAAGTTAAATCTCTTAAAGTTAAATCCTCTCAGAGTTAACTCCTCCAGGCTGAAGCTAAATCTCTCAAAGTTAAAATCCTCCGGCTGAAGCTAAATCTCTCAGAGTTAAAATCCTCCGGGCTCAGTTAAATCTCTCAAAGTTAAATCCTCTCAGAGTTAAATCTCTTAAAGTTAAATCTCTCAAGTTAAATCCCCGGCTGAAGTTAAATCTCTCAAGTTAATCCCCGGGCTAAGTTAAATCCTCAGAGTTAAATCCTCCAGCTAAAGTTAAGTCCTCTCAGGCTAAAGTTAAATCCTCTCAGAGTTAAAAGTTAAGTCTCTCAGGCTAAAGTTAAATTTCTCAGAGTTAAATCCTCCAGGCTAAAGTTAAATCTCTCAGAGTTAACTCTCCCAGGCTTAAAGTTAAATCTCTCAGAGTTAAATCCCCGACTGAAGCTAAATCTCTCAGAGTTAAATTCTCTCAGAGTTAAATCCTCAGGCTAAATCTCTACAAAGTTAAATCTCTCAGGCTGAAGTTAAATCTCTCAAAGTTAAATTCCCCGGACTAAAGTTAAATCTCTCAGAGTTAAATCTCTCAGAGTTAAATCTCTCAGAGTTAAATTTCTCAGAGTTAAATTCTCTCAGAGTTAAATCCTCCCGGCTAAGTTAAATCTCTCAAAGTTAAAAATCCTCTCAGAGTTAAATTCTCCGGCTGAAGTTAAATCTCTTAAAGTTAAAATCCTCCAGCCGAAGTTAAATCTCTCAGGTTAAATCCTCCGGCTAAAGTTAAATCCTCCAAATAAAGCTAAATCTCTCTCAAAGTTAAACTCTCTCAGAAGTTAAATCTCTCAGAGTTAAATCCTCTCAGCAGAGTTAAATCCTCTCAAAGTTAACTCTTCAGCAGTTAAATCCTCTCAAGTTAACTCTCTCAGAAGTTAAATCCTCTCAGAGTTAAATCCTCTCAGGCTAAAGTTAAATCCTCTCGAGTTAACTCTCTCAAAGTTAAATCTCTCAGAGTTAAATCCTCTCAGGCCAGAGTTAAATCCTCTCAGCGTTAAATCCTCTCAGGCTAAAGTTAAATCTTTCAGAGTTAAATCTCTCAGAGTTAAATCCTCTCAGGCTAAAGTTAATCCTCTCAGAGCTAAATTCTTAGAGTTAAAAATCCTCCAGGCTGAAGTTAACTCTCAGTTACCCAGGCTAAAGTTAAATCTCTCAGAGTTAAATCTCTCAGAGTTAATCTCTCAGAGTTAATCCTCAGAGTTAAATCTCTCAGAGTTAAATCTCTCAGAGTAAATCTCTCAGAGTTAAATCTCTCAGAGTTAATCTCTCAGAGTTAAATCTCTCTAGAGTTATTTCAGAGTATCTCTCAGAGTTAAATCCCCCAGAGTTAAATCTCTCAGAGTTAAATCCCCCAGAGTTAAATCTCTTAGGCTAAAGTTAAACTCTGACTGACGCCAAAAAAAAATTACTGCCATCAATAATCACCTGGGTTGTCAGCAGTTAGTTGTCAGCAGTCAGCAGTTAGTTGTCAGCAGTTAGCAGTTAGTTGTCAGCAGTTAGTTGTCAGCAGTTAGTTGTCAGCAGTTAGTTGTCAGCAGTTAGTTGTCAGCAGTTAAGTTGTCAGCAGTTAGTTGTCAGCAGTTAGTTGTCAGCAGTTAGTTGTCAGCAGTCAGCAGTTAGTTGTCAGCAGTTAAGTTGTCAGCCAGGCCATTTGGGCCAAAATAAAATGTCAATCATCTGCTGCTAAATCTAGGCTGATAAACAACGTTTAATTAATTAATTAATTTCGGTCAAATAAAATTATCTCCGATATTTAAAATATGTATAGTTAAAAATTTAACAACGTTAGTATATAAATTTTTAACTATACATATTTTAAATATCGGAGATAATTTTATTTGACCGAAATTAATTAATTAATTAAACGTTGTTTATCAGCCTAGATTTAGCAGCAGATGATTGACATTTTATTTTGGCCCAAATGGCCTGGCTGACAACTTAACTGCTGACAACTAACTGCTGACAACTAACTGCTGACAACTAACTGCTGACAACTAACTGCTAACTGCTGACAACTAACTGCTGACTGCTGACAACTAACTGCTGACAACCCAGGTGATTATTGATGGCAGTAATTTTTTTTTGGCGTCAGTCAGAGTTTAACTTTAGCCTAAGAGATTTAACTCTGGGGGATTTAACTCTGAGAGATTTAACTCTGGGGGATTTAACTCTGAGAGATTAACTCTGAGAGATTTAACTCTGAGAGATTAACTCTGAGAGATTTAACTCTGAGAGATTTAACTCTGAGAGATTAACTCTGAGAGATTTAACTCTGAGAGATTTAACTCTGAGAGATTAACTCTGAGAGATTAACTCTGAGAGATTTAACTCTGAGAGATTAACTCTGAGAGATTAACTCTGAGAGATTTAACTCTGAGAGATTTAACTCTGAGAGATTTAACTTCAGCCTGGAGGATTTTAACTCTAAGAGATTTAGCTCTGAGAGGATTTAACTTTAGCCTGAGAGGATTTAACTCTGAGAGATTTAACTCTGAAAGATTTAACTTTAGCCTGAGAGGATTTAACGCTGAGAGGATTTAACTCTGGCCTGAGAGGATTTAACTCTGAGAGATTTAACTTCTGAGAGAGTTAACTCTGAGAGGATTTAACTTTAGCCTGAGAGGATTTAACTCTGAGAGGATTTAACTTCTGAGAGAGTTAACTTTGAGAGGATTTAACTGCTGAGAGAGTTAACTTTGAGAGGATTTAACTCTGGCCTGAGAGGATTTAACTCTGAGAGATTTAACTTCTGAGAGAGTTAACTTTGAGAGAGTTAGCTTTATTCTGGAGGATTTAACTTTAGCCGGGAGGATTTAACTCTGAGAGATTTAACTTCGGCTGGGAGGATTTTAACTTTAAGAGATTTAACTTCAGCCGGAGAATTTAACTCTGAGAGGATTTTAACTTTGAGAGATTTAACTTCAGCCGGAGGATTTAACTCTGAGAAATTTAACTCTGAGAAATTTAACTCTGAGAGATTTTAACTCTGAGAGATTTTAACTCTGAGAGATTTAACTTTAGTCTGGGGAATTTAACTTTGAGAGATTTAACTTCAGCCTGAGAGATTTAACTTTGAGAGATTTAGCTCTGAGAGATTTAACTCTGAGAGAATTTAACTCTGAGAGATTTAGCTTCAGTCCGGGGGGATTTAACTCTGAGAGATTTAACTTTAGCCTGGGAGAGTTAACTCTGAGAGATTTAACTTTAGCCTGGAGGATTTAACTCTGAAAATTTAACTTTTAGCCTGAGAGGACTTAACTTTTAACTCTGAGAGGATTTAACTTTTAGCCTGAGAGGACTTAACTTTAGCCGGAGGATTTAACTCTGAGGGATTTAACTTCAGCCCGGGGGATTAACTTGAGAGATTTAACTTCAGCCCGGGGGATTAACTTGAGAGATTTAACTTTAAGAGATTTAACTCTGAGAGGATTTAACTTTGAGAGATTTAACTGAGCCCGGAGGATTTTAACTCTGAGAGATTTAGCTTCAGCCGGAGGATTTTAACTTTGAGAGATTTAGCTTCAGCCTGGGAGAGTTAACTCTGAGAGGATTTAACTTTAAGAGATTTAACTTTAGCCGGAGGATTT
>JAMYXO010004104.1:7500-18239 GCA_033310375.1 Conus canariensis | reverse complement strand
TTTTCCCCCCAAAAACCAAATACAAAATTTTTCCAACCAGGGTTTCTACAAGCTTCTCTTCAAAACCCGGACAAAGGGCTTCCCGGACAGAAAAAAAAACCCAAAAACATTGAATGCGGGGAATTTCCCCCAACGTTGTTAATAAAAAGAAGGCAAAAAACTCCCGAAAAGAACGCAAAAATTTAAAAAAAATTTAGAAGTGGGGAGTTTGGGGGCACAAAAAAACCCAGGGGAGGAAAACCTTCACTTGAAAGGGGGAACCCAACCCCCACCGGAAACGGGCTAAAAAGAAATCCCTTTTAAAACGGGAATTTTTGGGGTTTTCTTATGGAAAAATTTTAGCGGTCCCAAATGGGGGTTTGGCCAAAACCCCGCCCATACCAGTCTGTCCACTTCCAAGCAACCCGAAACTTTCCCAGACAAGGAACCCCCAAAAAAGTGTTGTGTAGGTGGGGGGGAGTTTAAAACCCCTTCCGGAGGCTTCCCACGGCAAACGGCCCAATTAAAATTTAATTTCAAGGGCTTCCATAGATTCCGCTTTGAAATTTTTTTGGACAGGGGTTTTTGAAAAAATTTCCTTTTTGCTTTTTGTTGAGTTATAAATTTTTGGGGGGCCCCCCCAAAGTAAATAGGGGTTTGCCAAAAGAGGTTTTAATCTTCTACCGGTGCCATTTCAACGGGGATCCGAAAAAAACCCGGGGGGGGCCGGGGGTTGAGAAACGGCCGGGCTTTGGACTGGCCACTGGGGAACTCCGGCCCCCCCACACTTTCGGGCATTAAATTCTCAACCCCAATTCCCAGGGGGAAAACCAAACATTTCACAACATGCGAGTCCTTAGCGGAAAGATTCCAGGCGGGGAAAATTCGAAATAAGATCAGTTAGTTTAAAAATTTTGGGGATTTTACCGGTAAAATTTTATCCTTTGAAAAACCTTAGTTTTTTTATCAATCTTTCGTGGAAAATTCCAAAAATGGACCAAAGGGAAATTTTTTTTTAAAAAGTTTAAAGGGAAAAATAATTCTTGGGATAAACCAAGAAAAATCTGCAGGTTCATAAAAAATTAGGGGAAAAAAAAAGGGAACGGGGCCCAACCAAAATCAACTAAAACAGGGAAAAAATAAATAGAAAAAGGGGGAAAAGGGTAATTTGTTTTTTTTTTTCAAAAAGTTTTTAAAATTTTTTTGGACGAAAAAAAAACCATCTTTTACCCTCTTTTAGGGGATAAAAAAACTAAATCTTTTAAAACCCTTTTTCCCGGAAAATTTGAAAAAAACATTCGGGGAAAAATTTTTTTTAAGTTTGGGGCTTCCTAAAGGGGGAAAGATTTATCCCTTTTTTTCTTTTTGAAAATGAAAAAAAAAGTTCTTGAGTCATTTCAAAAATTAAAGAAAACAAATAAAAAAAATTTTTTTTTTGTCAGTCCTAAGTGTTTAAAGACTGCCAGAAGACCGTAACAAATCTTTCTTTATCCTGTAACTAAGCTTTTGGTTACTTGCTCTCGCTAAGAAGAGACTCACATCTCCCCCGTGCGATATCTGGTGGAGGGGACACTAGACCCAACACATGGGGGAAAAAACGCGTCCTTCATAGTGCACGACGGAGGTTCAAAAATGTCTCGGGATACGACAAAACTACGAATTTGCAGTTCCCGTGTCGAAACAAAGTTAAAAAAAAAAAAACACAGAGAAAAAAAAGTTCAATTGCTAGAGGTGAAAAATTTTCACAATTACTAATGAAATCAATTCCAGGGGGGAAGGGTGGGAGGTAAATAACAATTGCAAAGGATTTTACGGCCCAAGGGGCTGAAACACAGGAAAAAACTTTTTGGTTTTGTTTGGGAAGAAAAGTTGAAAATTGGAGGGTTTCTACGGCAGGGGGTTTAAAAAAATTATTAATTTGTTGGGACTCTAAAATAAGGAGTTTTAACCTCTTTGGTATTGCTAAGATTCTATTTTTTCGGGTTTCAAAACCCTTTTGGGTTTCTCAAGTCTATTCGGAGGTTTGGAGCCTTGTGTGTGGAGGGAATCTATTGAAGACTACACATACACCACCAGAATGGCTTTACGTTTAGATATGAATTGAAAATGTGTTGTTTCCATATTGCGTTCCCGTGAGCATTGAACATGTAGATGGGCATCGAAAATAACCGTATTTTTATATTGAGTGCCCATGAGCTTTAAACATTAAATGTCTGATGTGATCTGGGCGTTCTCCCCGATTCACACTTCAGACTTCTGGAGCCATTGTCAGATTTTGTCATCCGTGCACGATAGATGTAAGTGTTGATTGTGGGTTCAGACAGCAGAGGAGAGATGGCAATGTCAAGGGTTCAAATTGGAACATTGAGCCACATTCTTGCCCTCTCTTTTCCTGTTTTTTTTCTCTATTATATTCAAAGTCACACCAATGCTCATGACACACCAAACACCAGCACATATTCTAAACGTGTTACATGTTCTGTTCTGTTTTCATTTGAACCGTTATATCTGTCCTCTGAAATGAGAACTTCTGCACCGCACGAGTGAATCAAGCGTGTTCTTGAACTTGGAGCCCAGCGAATAGTAGATGAAGAAATTGAAAGAGGCGTTGATGTAGGAGGCTAGCTCCATGCCATCGATAAAGAACATGGTGATGTTGTAGTAACGTCCACTGAAATTCATCCCAGGCACAAACATGACGCCAATGCCCAGCGTCATGTTGGGGATAGAGCAGACGATGTACAAAATGGATACGGCGATAAGCATGCGCGTCAGAGCCACCTCGCGCGAGGACAGGACACTGGAGGAAGCTCGCTCTCGCCAGCTCATGATTCTTTTCAGCTTCACCGACATGACGATCGTCGTGGCCACGATGACGGTGAGGTAGGCGGTGGGCTGTATCGTGGCCACAAACAGCGTCAGCGCGTTGAGGTGCGCTCTGTTGCGAGCGTAGAACTGATGGTCATCAACCCCGTGGAGGTTGTATTGGTAGGGATGAAGACGCAGGGCAAATCCCTCCAGACCCTTACCAGGGGTTTTTTCAACCCAAAAAAGGGAAACCATCAGCCCCTTACTGGTCATCAACCGCGTGGAGGTTGATGGCAGAGGGATCGAAGACGCAGGGCAAGCTCTTCAGACCGTTCACCAGGGAGCCTGTCACACAGAAGATGGAGGCAAGCCAGGGTCAGTCCTGTCGTTCTGGTGCTCAAACCGTTTGCGAGCGGAGAGAACTGACGACGCAAAAGCATCTCTCGCACGCAATCACCATGGAGACGAAACCTGAGAGCCAGGTGAAAGGGTGCGAAGTCTAGCAGTTTGTGATCCACGATGACTGAAACACGGACCGAATCACGTCCGGGAAGGAGGGGAGGTAAAACCTGTCAGTTGCAGAAGAAGCGTGCAGCCCTGTGAGGAAGTCGACCAGCGAGAGGTAGAAGAGGCAGAGGTTGATGCGCACTCTGAGGCCCTGCTTCCGAACACGCCATGTTCAACACTGGTGTGGCGGAAGTGAGAAGAGCAGGGGCAGACAGACGATACCCACCACAGTATCACCACTTGGGTCACATCCTGCTGATAATGTTGTGGGAATTATCCCATGGGATGAAGGCAGTGTTCGTGGCAAGCATCAGGCAGCCCTCAGAGACACCTAGGTCTTCCCGAAGTGTTTTTCCCTGAGGAAGTCACGTTTGAAAGGCTGCGGGCGACTTTCCTTGGGATGGATTGGATGGTCATGTTGCTGTCTGGAAGGAAGTTGTTCAGGATAAAGTAACCGTGGGAATGCACAGCCTTGAGCTGGCCTTTCAGTTCTGTTGTTTTCTGGAAGAATGTATGTCGATTTTTTTTTCAGATGTCCCCCTGATGTGATCTTTGAATTATGTCAATTTTTTTTTCAGATGTCCCCCCTGATGTGATCTTTGAATTTCTGAAGGAGATTAACATTTTTCATCTGATCAAGATTTTACGAAGAAGAGATTTTGAACAAAATTCCCAGTGTGTTTTTGGAAAGTATGTTTTTGCGTTGTGTGAAAGAAGGTGGGTGTGTTTTTTAATGACTTGTGAGTTAACTTCAACGCGGTGACAGCCCTGAGATGGCCCTTTACCGTCGGCTAGGCTATAAGCAACATTACCATTATCATTTTGGTTTTGCAAGGAGGCCTTGGATTATTAGGTCCCTATATTTTGAAGAACATTTTATGGACTGCATAGCTTGTATCACAGGGTTTTGTATCATCCGTAATGTTTAGCCGTCTTTTGTATTGAACAACAACACACAAAGAGGTTTGTTCCAGCGGTACTGGGCGCTGTGGTCAACGGTATTATAAACCGTTGTGTACCTGGCACATATCACTTTTCATGCGTACGTTATCGCCATCATTATCAAAGTAATCACGACAATGGCGATGACGTACACACTGATACGTACTCACGGTTATTAAAGAGCGATGTATCCTGGACAAGGATTTTTAATTCGACGTTTGCTTTCATAGCCAATGAAAAGAAAGATAAGAAAATCGTTTTTAAAAAGGTGGCCAACTGAGTGCATGAGTATGTCGCAGTACACTATTGTCTTTACACAGAGGGGGAAAAAGTGGGGTAGGTGGGATGAAGAATGAAAGGAGAGTTGTGTTTTGTACTCACTAATACCGCTTCATATCATACTATCCAGCAGCATGTAAGTTTGTTCATTTGCTGTACACACTGTCAATACTGTAAAACATTTACATTATTTCAGATGACATCAGGAAAGTTTCGAGTGAAAAGGATTGCTTAGCCATGGAGAGCCAAGCGAATGGCGCACAGATGTAGCAGTTTCACTCCAAATACACTTTACAATTTTGAAAACTTTCTTCACCTGTTTGAAGTCGACGTGCCGATTTTGCGAACTTGCTGTATATTTGGGTCCCAAGTGGGGAAAAATTGAAAACTAACATTGAGCTGATCAGATGAGATTTTTACGTAGACAATTAACAACAGAAAAATACACACACATACACAACACAACACACACACACACACACACACACACACACACACACACACACACACACACACACACACACACACACAAACACGACCTTTCAGTTGTAGATCTTCGAGTGTAACGTTTTGGTCATCGGTCCTTGTTGAAGCCACCTTAGGGACGTGCTTCATGAGGACAGCACAGCCTTCCACGTCCTCACCATCAGACCAGTCATCTCCCCTGCATGTCTCCAGGTACACGCTGAGGTGACTGAACAATGGGAATATGGAATGTGAGGTGATTGACCTGTAGGAACATGGAATGTGAGGTGACTGACCTGTAGGAACATGGAATGTGAGGTGACTGACCTGTAGGAATGCGCATTCTCATTTTGGGAACCTGATTGCACTGTTATATCTTGCAGTCGATTTGTTGAAACATTGTTGATTCTAATTTAATATTAATGAATGACGGAAGCATAACAAGAGTGCCTGATATATCATCGCATAGACCAACCTCCATCGATCTCACATTAATTTCTTCTGATTTGGCCATCAATGCTACTTGGACAACAGAAGATGATTCGTTAGGGAGTGATCATTTCCTGTTGTTGTAAAAATACACGAGCAAATAGTTGATGAAGAAGCAGAAGTTGAAGATAAAATACCAAAGTTTTTATATAATAATGCGGGACTGGAGTTTATATGAGTCAACCCTTCTATCTATAGATCGCAGCATTATTGAACACGAAGATATTGAAGTGTTTTATAACAACTTTAGAAAAGCTATTATATCTGCAGCTGAGAAAGCAATGCTAAAGTGCAAATCTTCTATAGATAAAAAATATCGAGGAAATAGTTGGTGGAATGAAGAATGTGCAGAAGCCGTATCTAATAAAAAGAAAACATACAAAACGTGGCTCAAAGATAGAACTGATGAAAACTTTATTGAAATGAAACGTGCAAAAAGCCACAGTAACAGGGTTGTCGCAAAACCAAAACGTCTCTATTTCAATCATTTTTGTCATTCAGAAATATCTTCATCTAAGGACCTGCACAGAGTATGGAAAAAGGTAAAGGAATTAAAAAAAAAAAGTATTACCTACCTTTATATCCTATTAAATTAGAAAAAAATACTATTCCAACATCATCAGAGAAAGCTGAAGCATTTGTACAAGCTTTTTCAAAAAAATAACTCATCAACTAGACTACATACAGATACCAAAAGTTACAGAGAACTACAGGAGAAAAAGGATACTTATTGTGATCCCACACCGGTTCCAAACCATTACTTAAATGCATCTATAACATTTGAAGAATTTAAAGAAGCACTAATGTCATTCTCCTCGTATAAGACAGCTGTTGGATTAGATGGAATTTCGTATCAGTTGTTATGCCACTTACCTTTGTGCTGGAAGCAATTACTTCACTCGTTTTACCAAAAATGTTGGTTAAATGGAACTCTTCCTACTTTCTGGAAGAGGATAGTTGTAATACCAGTTCCAAAACAAGGTAAACCTAGGTCTGCAGTTGATAGTTACCGACCTATAGCATTAACATCTCAAGTTGGAAAAATATTAGAAAAAGATAGTTGAAAAATGCGTTTTACATTATTGCGAAAAGAATAACATAATTCCCAACAATCAAGCAGGTTTCAGAAAAGGTAGAAGTACAATCGATCACCTTGTAAAACTTACAAGTCATGTTAAAAAACAATTTGCTCGTAGAAAAGTACACTTGCTACTTTCTTTGACATCAGAAAAGCATATGATAGTGTGTGGCATTCTCGTTTACTTTATAAGTTGAAAAATATTGGAATTAATGGTGCAATTTATCAGTTCATAAAATATTTCTTACCTGAGAGATCAGTTTGTACTAGGGTTGGTAAATGTTACTCTTCATTTAAGGATATTGATATTGGCATCCTCAGGGCTCCATTATTGCACCTATTCTATTTACAATTCTCATTCACGATATTCCTAAAATGCTATCTAAAAATATGCATGTAGTGCAATATGCCGATGATATTGCAATGTGGATGAACACAAACAGTAAAAAACAGACAAATAAGAGAGCCATATTATATATACAAAAACTATATCAAATTGAAATTGACAAACTAAATAAATATATGAACGAAAATGGACTAGAACTATCAGGAGAAAAGACACAATTAATGTTATTTAACAATGGTAAAAATCCAAAAGTTTTGCCTCAACTTGTGCTAGAAAATAAAACTCTTCAATATTCCAATAATGTTAAATTTTTAGGTGTTCATGTCACTCCTAAATTAAACTGGAGATTCCATATTGAATATCTTATAAACAATGCCAGACAAAGCCTATCTTTACTGAAAATAATCAGTGCACAATCGTGGAGTCAAGATACCCAAACTCTTGTGCATCTTTCTATTAGTCTGGTTCGTTCAAAATTGACTTATGGACAGGAAGTATATTCAGCTTCTCAAACATTACTTAAGCGGTTACAAAGTATAGACAGTAAAGTATTAAAGTAGCCCTTGGTGTTCCAGCGCATTCTAATACCTTTAAAACATATAAAGAAGCTAATCTCTTGTCACTTGATGATCAACGCAAACTAGCAACAGCCAAATATGTAACCAGAAGTCTTTCTGTATCAAATTCAGTAACAAATGAAATATTTCTTGATTCCAAATCGGATTTTCCTAAAAGGACACAGAATATTTCTTACCTGCAGCCTATTCGAAATTATACTGATGATTTATTTAGAAAATGTGACATCGATATTACATCCATTTCAAAACCTCCAACTATGCCCACAGTTCCTCAATGGGAGCATATTTCTCCAAATTTTGATATAGATTACACTACTCTAAAAAAAGAAGACAATATTAATTTGATATCAGTAGAAGCAAAAGAACATCTTGAAAACACATATCCACATCATCTTAGAATCTACACGGATGGTTCAGTTTTAGAATCTTATACAGGAGCTGGATTTGTAATTCCCGATTTAAAAGTAAAGAAATCATTTTGTGTAGGAAAGAACTTTTCAGTTTTCACTGCTGAACTATATGCAATCCTTATGGCCTTATCTTGGATATCTGATCTTAATGTGGCAATTTACAGCATTCTAATCTGTGTTGACTCTAAATCTGTTCTTTGTAGCTTACGAAATTGGGATGCAAATGTAAGGAAAGACTTAATTTTTGATATAAAATTTATTATGCATTCCGTTATGGCGAAAGGAACTTTTGTAGAGTTTTGCTGGATCTCATCCCATTGTGGTATCTATGGAAATGAAATAGCTGATAAATTAGTAAAAGAGGGTGCTCTTAGAAAAATCCAGATAGTAGATTAAAATTGGATAAACATGAAATCAGTTCTCTATTAGAAAATTGTATGAACAATGAAAAACTTCCTGCAAAAACGAAAGTGTTATTATGTCAAAGATCATTGTCCAGTATAATGTATAAAATGCGTTTAAACTCGTGGAAAACCAAATTTTCTAAGGATGTAGATTGTGCTTGTGGTCTCCCATTATCTATTCAACATATTCTTTTTGAATGTTCAGTTCTAACATCTTTATATAATATTCTAAAGATAGATATTGCTTCCTTAGGGGCTTTACATGAAATACTTTACAGCCCCAAAATGATTGATATAGCAAAGGCTATATCGAGTTCTGTTATTATTCATTTGTTGTAATTGATTTATCAGTTTATAATTATTGTTTGGTCGTTAATAGGCAAACTTTCATGTATTTGTGTCCGCGCGCGCGCGCACACACACACACACACACGCACGCACGCACGCACGCACGCACGCACGCACGCACGCACGCACACACACACACAAACACACACACTCACACGCACTCTCTCTCACACACACACACGGGCGCGCGGACGCGCGCATACACGCACGCACACACACGCACACACGCGCTCACACACACACACACTCATATAATGCACTTACACACATGTCTATATATATATATATATATATATATATATATATAAAAATTTTTTAATAGTCTAATATCACCATCGTTGTGAAGAGACTAAATTATATCAATCAAATAAAAAAAAATCAAATCAAAACCTATAAGAACATGGAATGTGAGGTGACTGACCTGTAGGGACATGGAATGTGAGGTGATTGACCTGTAGGAACAAGGAATGTGAGGTGATTGACCTGTAGGAACATGGAATGTGAGGTGATTGGCCTGTAGGAACATGGAATGTGAGGTGATTGACCTGTAGGAACATGGAATGTGAGGTGATTGGCCTGTAGGAACATGGAATGTGAGGTGATTGACCTGTAGGGACATGGAATGTGAGGTGATTGACCTGTAGGAACATGGAATGTGAGGTGATTGACCTGTAGGAACATGGAATGTGAGGTGATTGACCTGTAGGAACATGGAATGGTGCCCTGACGGATGAAGCACTCCAGCCAAGAAGCGACGGAGTTCCCAGGTGTGTAGTTTGTTGTTGTTGTTGTTGTTGTTGTTGTACCCTGGCTAAAAGACTCCAGGGATCATCTGAACAGCCGGAGTATTTGAACAGTATTGTACAAATGCATCAGCTGGGGATGAGAACATTACGTGTGTGGCCGTTTTTGATTACCCCGCTACGTGGGCAGACACACTCCGACTTGTAGGGATTTTGGAGACTGATGGTGTTATGCTAGGAGCTTGTCACGGCTGAAGACAATCCCCGCATAACTATGCATCCCCTTTCCATCCCCTTTCTCTTATCCTCACCTTCCGTCATTCCCCACCATCACATCCCCTTTTCGCCGGGCCTTGAATTCTAAGTCTTTCGGATGAGGTGATAACCCGAGATCCCGAGTGTGACGTGCATTTAGCGAACGTGAAGGATCCTACAGCAACACGGGAGCTGATGCTGACCAGCTGTCTGGACAGGTTGTTGTTGGTGTGTGAACGAATAAACGACACCAACAACAAAACCCAGACAGTCAGGAGAAAAGCGGGAGGTACTGTGCCATGGCGATGCCCTGTCCAAAGGGAGGTCAGCTTGAATTTTATACCGAGAATGTGTGGTGATTAGGAAATTGCACAATACCTTGCAACACAGTACAATACAATACTGCATAGAGCTACACAATGCAGTATGATACAGTACGCTGTTCTGTGACGTGATACAATGTAATACTGCGCGATACAGTGCAGAAGAATAGAGTACAGCACAGTACACTGCAAAGCAGTACAATCCATCACAGATCAATACATCACAGCACAATACAGTGCATTTCAACGCATTACAATATAGTGTAGTGCACTGCAAAACTACGCAGCATAGTACAATGCGATGCAGTGCAAGACAGTACAATATAGGACAATACAGACTGTAAGATCTTGACTCAGACATTGACGCTGATCTTAAATACCTTGTGCAAACCTTTCATCTTTGAAACGCGTCAGACAGATGGAGACGCTGACTACTTTTCAGTCTTCTCCTCTGCTGTTGACGTTAACAAGAGAGGCTTGAAAAGGCGAGGATGCGTTTTTGAAAAGGGGAGGATATATTTTGAAAGGCGAGAATACGTTTTTGAAAAGGCGAGGATATATTTTTGAAAAGGCGATATATGTTTTTGAAAAGGTGATGATATGTTTTTGATATGTTATTGAAAAGACGAGGATGTGTTTTTGAAAAGGTGAAGGTGTATTTTTGAAAAGGCGAGGATATGTTTTTGATGTTTTTGAAAAGGCCAGAATGTGTTTTTGAAAAAGCGAGGATGTGGTTTTGAAAAGGGCAGAATGTGTTTTTGAAAAGGCTGGGATGTGTTTTTGGA
>JAMYXO010004104.1:0-2500 GCA_033310375.1 Conus canariensis | reverse complement strand
TTCGTCGGAGAGAGAGAGGGAAGAGGAGGGGGAGGGAGGGGGGAAGGAAGTAACAGAAAAATAGGTGAATAGTGTTTGTTTTATTTGTTTATGTGTTTGAATTGGTGAATTCTATCTGATAAGGTGAAGAAAAATACGCCCAAGCGCGGTGGACGAGTGGTTGGAGCACGTGGTATTAATGTGAAGGAAGAGGGTTCAATCCCCAGCAACCGTTGGTACGTGAAATGTGGAGAGGATTTTCCCCCCCCATCTTCCTGGTCAGCTTAGGTGTAGACCTCCAAACGACCAAATCCTTTTCCATGTGTATACACCTGAAGAGGATCAAGCCCGCACATTACGTGTGGAGAAGGTCTGTTACTCACATTAAGCATGGATAGGGTCAGTTACTCACATTGATTAAGCATGGAGAAGGTCAGTTACTCACATTAAGCATATTGGAGGTCAGTTACTCACATTAAGCATATTGGAGGTCAGTTACTCACATTAAGCATGGATAGGGTCAGTTACTCACGTTACTCATGGAGAAGGTCAGTTACTCACATTAAGCATGGAGAAGGTCAGTTACTCACGTTACGCATGCAGATCAGTTACGTTACGCATGGAGAAGGTCAGTTACTCACGTTACGTATGGAGAAGGTCAGTTACTCACATTAAGCGTGGAGTAGATCAATTACTCACATTACGCACGGAGAAGATCAACTACGCACATTACGCATGGAGGAGATCAACCACGCTCATCATGCATGGAGAAGGATACGCACGTTACGCATGGAGATGAGCTACACACGTTGTGCATGGAGAAGATCAACTACGCACAATACGCGCAGAGAAGATCATCCACGCAAGTTACGCCCGGAGAAGATCAACTACGCATGCCGCGCACGGAGAGGACCAAATGCACACATTACGCATGGAGAAGATCAACTGCACACGTTAAGCACGGAGATCAACCTCGCATGTTATTGCATGGAGAAAATCGAACGTGTACTTAACGTCTTGGAGAAGATTAAAACAAAAAAAGGCACGTTAAAGATCATGTACCACACGATAGCGTGGAGCTGATTACGGAAAGACCAAAACAAAGGAGTGGAAGAAAAAGAAAAAAAAAAGAAACTGCCGCTCAGCATGCACCAGGACCTTCAGACAGCAGACAGGCACGGTACCGCCAAGATTTGCCCACTAACATTCCTGTGATGAACAGCCAGTCATAGAGCAGCAACATTGTTAATCGATGCACCAGTACAACCTGTCGGTGATGGAATGATTGAACACACACACACACACACACATACACGCGCGCGCGCGCGCGCGCGCGTGCGCGCACGCACGCACGCAAGCACGCACGCACGCACGCACGCACACACACACGCACACGCACACACACACACACACACACACACGCACACGCACACACACACACACACACAGTAGCGAATCCCCAAAGGGATGAGAGGAGGGTGTCGAGAAGCATAAGCCAGAATCAGCTATCTTAGGTCCAATATGTACCTCACTCACTCTAAACCAGTCCAAAAGGGTTTCTACCTTATAGCCTTGGGGCACTTGGAACAGGTACCCCTTCAGAGAAGGCACTGCAAAGCTGCCGAGTCAATTCCATGGTGCTCAGTACAGCCGGCTGTGATCCAACATACGCAAACCCCACCTACCAACCCCCCCTACTGATCACTAACAGGTAGCTGCTTAGTTGCGGAGCTAATGTGAGTGAGGAAGCAACTGTGTCCGTCCAACAAAGATCCCTACGATCTCGCCGATATTATGACCCCGACATACGAACGCACCACGGGCATAGACATAGAGAGCAAAGCGAAACCAGTCACCACGAAAGCAGGGCATGAAAGGCCGCAGAACTGGAGATTTATTTTCAATGCTGATCAATAAAGATGATGCTGTGGGGCTCCGTTCTGTTCCGAGGCCACATGACATGACTTCTTTTCATAATTCATCCCGGCGTCATCCAGGCTGAAGAGATACAGACACCTGCGGTGTTGGTAAAGAAATGTGAGCAAGTCTCAGACCCGCATCCATTGAGTGGAGGAAACTCGACTGTGTGGTCCCAGTCTTCCCGACCCCTCTCCACAAGTTGTCCGGGAAAAAAAACAAACAAACCTTTGACGATTTAATCTAGGATCGATTCTGAATGTCAAATCCCTGTTGAAGATGAATACTCTATTCAAAAGTGTTATATTTGTTGATTTTTTTGTTTTGTTTTGTTTTGCTGCTCTGTTTTCAGTGTCCCCTGAATCATACTAGTCTTATGTCGTTCATATGATATATATAACAAGTGTGTGTGTGTGTGTGTGTGTGTGTGTGTGGTGTGTGTGTGTGTGTGTGTGTGTGTGTGTTTGTGTGTGTGAGAGAGAGAGAGAGAGAGTGAGAGAGAGAGAGAGAGAGAGAGTTTATTGTTTACACCGCACGGGGCGAATGCAATGCAGACGTTTGTGCGCATTTAATTTTTTATAGTCGTGAAGAGATGTGTGCACCC
>JAMYXO010004103.1:0-18241 GCA_033310375.1 Conus canariensis | reverse complement strand
ATCTTTTAACTTTAAACCCTTTAAATTTATCCCTAGGAAAAAATAATTGGGGGATAAAATAATTAAAATATGAAATTTTACAAAAACATTATGACAACAGCATATTTTCCCTTTTTCTGAAAAACCCAGAAAAATCTGTGCTAAAAATTTTTTGACACAATTTTTTTGCCACCTCATCACTGTTGAAGAAATTTAAAGAAATTAAAGGAAAAAAGGAACTAACTGAAAAAAGGGTTAAGGAAAAAAAAAAAACTTGACCAAACTTGGGACAGATTGACCGATACTTTGTGCTATGATAACATCAGTTTGTAACAAATAAAAGAAAAAAAGCAACATGGGAAGAGTTCCTCTGGTGCGGGAAAGCACAGCCTCGTAGTAAGGAATGGGATGCCGGGGCAGCTGGGAACATGATCCCAAAGCAGTTGCACGCAGCGAAGATTTGCCGCAGCCGGGGGCCCTATCCCACTGGGGAAACCTTCGCCCAAATTTTCTCTTAAAATGGCACATACAACACCAACAGCGCGCGCCAACACCACACACAAACCACACAACACACCACAACACCACACACACAGCTAGTGCATCATCACCCATAGAAAAAACTGTGATGAAATGACCTTCCAGAAAACATCCACTGAGGGCCCCTGGTCTCCAAAACCCTTTTCCCTCAGTGGTGAGGGGGGCTATGTGTTTTGTGGATGATTGTATGGTGGTCATACTGCGATTTTTTTTTTTTTTTTTTTTTGAGTTCCCCTCTTTTGTTTCAAAACCATAACCCAAAGCTTTCATGATTCCCCCACACACACAATATTTTTAAAAAACAACCCGCCGACCATTTTTAACCACACCACAGAGACTATTTTTAAAACACCCCCAACTATTTTTAACACCACCAGCCAGACTCATTTTTAAAACGAAAAACAGCCCCGATTTTTTAAACACACCCGCCAGACATCCTTAAAAACCCCCCGCCAGATTATCCTTAAACACCCCCCGCCCCCTCATCCTTAAAAAAGCAAGCCAGACCCATCTTTAAATCCCCCAGCCAGACTATTTTAACACTACTGCCGACTCATTCTTAAACCCCCCTACCCGACCTTCTTAAAATTGACTGTTTTTATCCTTAAAACACACAGAGCCACCTTTTTAACACATACCGCCAGGAAAACCTCCCAACCTCACGTCAGACTCTTTTAAAACCACACACAGCCAGATCATCCTTTAAAACACACACAGCCAATTCCCTTAACACACAAATAAGCCCGACTATCCCTTTAAAACACACACAGCCAGATATTTTAACACACCAAGCCAGATTCCCTTTAAAAACCACAGCCCCGACTTCCTTAACACACACACACCAAGCCCGACCTCCTTTTAAAACCCTACACAGCCGATCTCCCTTAAAAACACCGCTAGACTCTCCTTAACACACAACCAATCATTTTAACAACACACAGAAGAGTCATCCTTAACCCCCAAAAAGCCAGACTATCCTTTACACACACACGCCAGACTCATCCCTTTAAAAATCACAGCCGACTCTCCCCAACACAAACAGAGCTAGACTATCTTAAAAACACACCACCAGACCCACCTTAAAACACACGAGCCATATTTTTTAAAAATACACGCCCAAAACCCCCCTAAAATACACAGTAGAATCTTCCTAACCACAAAAAGCGACTATCCCTTTAAAACACCACCCGCCAACCTCCTTAAAACACAACATACAGCCCCGACTCATTAAACACCCGCCAGACTCTCCCAACACACCACAGCCAGATCACCTTAACCAACACAGCCAGACTCATCTTAAACACACACACAGACCAGATCATCCTTAACACACCACACACCAGCCAGACTCATCCCTTAAAAACCCTACACGCCAGATCTCCCCAACACACAACCCCAAAAGTAGACATCCTTAAACAACCCCCCAGACTACCCTTTAAACACACACGAGAGAGCACCCTTAAAAAACAACGCCAGCTCCCTTTAAAACACAACAGAAACCCTCCTTACACATACACAGCCAGACTCATCCCAAACCAAAACACGAGCAGATCATCCTTAAAAACACACGCCCGACCATCCTTAAAACACAAAAAGCCAGACTCACCTTAACACCAAAATATAGATCATCCTTAAATACACGCCGATACCCTTTAAAACAACACCAGATCATCCTTAACAACCAAGCCAGACTATCCTTAACACACCCCAAGCCCGACTCATCCCAACCCAAAAAGCCAGACTTTTACCAGCCACCGCTAAACTCATCCTTTAAACAAACAGCCAGATATTTTAACACACACCAGCCCGACTATCCCTTAAAAAATAACGCCAGATATCCTTAAAACACACCAAAACCCAGATATCCTTAACACCCAAAAAAGAGCCCGATCCTTAACCCACACGCCGATGATATTTAAAACAAAACGCCCGTCGCTTTAAAGCCAACAGCCCAAATGACTCCCCTTAACACTTCCAGCCCGATATCTTTAAAAAAGGCGTTCAAGGGGCAATCCATATGGTCACAGGACAACCCCCAGAGGGACCTGCACTGCGCAAGTCCTTCAATGGTGCTCAGAGGGGGGCCCCTTGATAAAATGTTGGGCACCCCCTACTGCCCCCCCGATGATGACGAATTTCTTTGGGTTTTGGACGTGTTGGATCCCCTCTTGGGGTGGGCTAAGTCCAACCCCTGACAGTGCAAGGGTTTTTTCTTTTTGGTGACCTCCCAAAGAGGTCTCTCTGATGTCAATCGAATTTGTTGAACCGAGGAATTCCCCCCCTTATACCCACTTCGGGTCGGTCGAATGACTTAGTTGGTTTAAAATCAGATGTGGTAGTCTGGGGGTTTCCCAAAAATCCTCGTTCTACAGAAAGATGTTATTAAAAAATTGCATTACAGTATTTGGTGTTGGGGTTATACGAAAACACAGAAAACCCCAAAACCTGTAAAAAAAAAAAAATGTTTTCACAGTTTTTTCTGAGCAATGTGTATCAGTCTACACTCACCAGATTTCAAAGAAAATTTGTTGAGGATATCATAATGTTCCGGGTTTCCCCCCAAAAACAAGGATGCGACCGGCAGAAAAGGTTTTGTGAGGGGTAAATCTTTCTTGTTGGAAGCTCTCCATTGCTTCACACGTTGCATTGGGTTTTTTCGGGATCCCCATATATAAGTCTGGACCCCAAACAAAAAAAAGGGGACTAAACAAACAAATTACACCAAGCATACACACCTAAAAACTCATTTTGGATGGAAGCCACCCAAAAAACCTAAACACTAAATAATCAATTCAGGGTGTGTGTTTGGCAGGTTCTAAACATTACAAAATGTTTTTCATTTTTTTTTCTTTTTCCCCAAAATACCTGTGTACAACTTTATTTTTTAAACCCTTATTTTCGTAGGGCTGCAATAAAAAAAGAGGGTAAACAAAAATGCGAGTTTCGGGAAATTCAAGCGTGAACCGTGGGTGTCGAATGATTTTTCTTTGAATAAAATGCAAGAAGTGGAAGGGACAAACAACTATGCGACAAAAAGTGGGGTTTCCTCAATTCAAAATGACGCTTTAAACTTCAAAAAAAAAAAAAGAAAAAAAAGGAATGAAGAAAGAAGGAAAGTGATAAAGATATTAATAAATTAACTTTCGTTGCTGTTACAAGCATTGCATTAAACTATTTGCAAATAATTAAAGCCTTAGTATGTACAGAATACCCAAAACGATTTGGGTTTCATGGGAAAAGTGGGAAATCAAGAACTATAAGGTCTGGAAGTTTTTTTTTTGAAACGATTTTTTTTTTAACAGAATAATTGAGTTTAAAAAAATCAAACAAAATTTAAGCTAATGATATGAGAACAGTCGTATACGAAAAGGGTTTTGAAAATGTGTAAGTGAAGGAAGGCAAAAGGGTTAAGGCATATCAATCATAAAGGGAAATCATGCTCTTACTTCATGTGGGTTTTGGGGAGTTTGGGGTACGGCCCGAGCCGAAAAACACAACAAAATCTCCCCTGTACCACCCCCCTCCATGAGCAGTACTTGACATTCGCCTGGGTTTAGTCAGTACTATAAGATTATATAAAAACCCTTGGTCTACAGACTGTCGGATACATTTGAAGGAGTTTCGGGCCCTTAGTTATTTTGTGAGAAATTTAAGGGTGTATCATACAGAAATAAGAGGGGATTTGCAAACATTGGTTTTCTTAAAAAAGATACGTATTAGAATTTGAAAAAAAAATGTAGTTGTCAAATTTGGTGATCTGGATAATATTTTTTAAGCCCACTGCCTTAGAACGAAAGAAAAAAAAAATCAAATCTGTTTAGTCAATTCTTTACGAGAGAGTACTTGCAACCAAAAAAAGAACTTTTTCTTTGCGGGAGGAGAAGGGGTGGGGGGTTTTTTCTAAACCAGTTTCTAAAGGCCCCCAATCATTTAAAAGACACAAGACTTGACGCCCCTTAGTGCCTCTTTTTAAACAAAAAGTGGAGGGCCATCCTCACATTTTCCCAAACCGAACTGGGTTCCCCGTAAAAAGTTAAAAACTCCCTGAAATTCCAGGACAGCAAACTTTTGTTAGGGGAGGAAGAGGAGCCCCACCTGCATTTTTTGTTTTTATGTGCTGTACGAAGGAAAGACAACCAACCATGTAATCCCAAACCTGTTTTTCCCTTTCAGGGATGGTATCTTGGGAAGATTACTGGGTTTCTTAAATTTATTCCCCTTTTATAGGTATCACTCAACCCAGCCTGGAACAATTTTTCCCCCCTTCCTTGTCTACTGCCCCCGTGAAAATCGATGGACAATATTTATTGAGAATCACTTGTCTGTAAAATATATTTGAAAAACACAGTCTGCAGTGACCATTCAATATTGCAATATCGCATGACCTTCCAACCAAAATTACTAAGACGGTAGGGACAGATCTAAAGCATTTCAAGAACCCAAAAATTTTCAAAGATATCTTGTAATTTCCCCAGATCCCTTTTGAAACAAGAAGAAGAAAAAAAGATGGTCTTGTTAACAAAGGATCCCCATTTTTAAAAGAGTGATAGGCTGCAGCAGTTTTAGGCCCTTCCCACCCCCCCACGTTGCCCCTTTCATGCGACATAAAACACACACAACACAAATGCATACACCACGCACTTCTCACCACCACCACAACAAACCCCCAATTTCCAATCTCTTGTTTTGGCAAAAAAAAAGCAAGAACAAAATAAATGTGCAAAAAAAATGATGTTTAAAGAGTGTTTAAAGGGACTTTCGTTTATCTGTGATGAAAGATGATCGCTGTCCCTTCCCCCTTCACTTCTTCTAGTAAAAGTTCACCCCCCCCTCCCCCCTAAAAATTGTACAGGTTGATAGTAGCAAGCCCCCCATCAGTCCCGTCCCTTTTCTCTTCTTTCCTTGTTTCAGGAGATGCCCCAGTGTGCAAAAGTAAAATCATCATAATACAGCATTTATAATAGACCAAAACATGTAGCGACCTTTTTAAAAAAAAAAAGGCAAATGAATCACACAAACGTGAAAAATTACTGATCAAAATATGTGTTTACAGTGGAAAAAAACCCAGAAGGAAAGAAAAAAAAAATTAACAAAATACTTACAACCAATAAACGAATGTCTTTAAAAAAAATTTTTTTTTTTTTTTTAAACCAGTTGACTAAAAACCTTTGATTGCAGTTCCTGTCACCTTTTTTAGGGGATTTAGTTTTTTGCGCTGTCCCACTCCTGACTAAATGGGGCCCCTTTTCCTTCACCCCGGGCCCCTTATGATTGTATTTTCTGAAAAACCCCAAATCGTTTTTCCTCTTGTCACTGCTTGCCCCTTTCGGCGAAAAAAAAAAGTAAGTTAAACATTAAGGGAATTAAAAAAATTTATGGAGGATGAATTTATCCCTTTTTTTGAATTTGTAGGACATTTTTGGGGGTTACAAAATTTTAAAATGGCTTTCATGATTTTTTAATACATGCTTTATTTGGGGAATTTAAAAAAAAACAAACACCATTAAAAAAAAGAAGTTTGATTAAATTTGTCACTTTTATTGTTATCAGTCCAAATACAAGGAAAATAGCACAATAAAAAAGACTCTCTCTCTCACAACCACCACAAACCAACACAAAAACACCCCCCCAAAACACACAACACACACGGCCCCGCGCCCAACCACACACTCAAAAACCCATCACACACCGCATAACTTGAAAAAAATAACATATACATTGTCTCATCTTTACTCGGGGCAATTTACAACAGAAAACAAAATCTTCTTAAGTCCTTCCTTATGGCATAGGTACATATCCCATGCTACATAAAACTACCTGCCCCAAAAACCCCCAACCCCACAAAAACCACCAAAGCCCCCGTAATAAACCCATATAGTTTACAAAGCATTGCTTTTTGTTCATCTTTTCCGAAAGGAAAAAAAGAACGGCTGTAGACAGAACACAAAGAGGCAGGAAAGAGAAGGAGAAAGAGAGAGAAAGGGGGGGAGGAAGGAAGACAAAGCAGAGAAATGGACAGACAGAGAGGGAGGGGGTGAGAGAGAAAGAAAAAGGAAAGGGAATGTACAGGGGGCAGAGGAACCAAGAGACAGTACGACTGAAAAAAAAAAAAAAAGAGAGAAAAAACAAAAATGTAGTACAATTAAAATTGCAGCGCCAAAAAGTTCCCACCCAAAAGCACAAAATTTAATACCAGGGGAGGGTATGGACCGTGAAAGTACCCTCACATCTTCCCCCCTCCCCTCCAAATCATACCCCGACGAAACCCCCCAGGAACTTTGAGTGCTAAAAATCAAAAACCCACAGCCCCCTAACTGTGTTGCAGCAGCCCTTATATATATTTTAAAATATTTAAAAATTTATATATAATAAATTTTATATGTACAGCTGAGCGATACATGTGTGAAAAGGATGGAAAAGGGCGAAAAAAAAAGGAAAAAGCAAAAATTTTCATACACAGGGAAATTTAAAGACAAAAAAACCCCCTTACTTTGTCCTGAAGCAAAAACCCGTCGGTATTCACCGGATTGTTAAGGAAGCCGGCGGATTCCCGCCCGGACGCTGCGATACGAAAACTGTCCAGCCAAGGAACTTGCCCAGCGCTGCATTTATGTTCTCCCGAAGGAGGGTGTCGGTGTGCCTTGCCACCTACCGTGTGGTAAACAATGGACAAGGTTTTGAAAAAACAAAAAATGATCACTGCAAAACAAAAAGGGGAAAGGGAAACGCAAGTATTGAGAAAGCTGCCCTGCACCGTAGTGCCAAATTTACACACACCACCACAACACACATATATATATATTTTTATATTTTTAAAATATATCTTCCCCCATTTCTTCGATAAAGGCAAACTTGTTTATAATTGAATACACCACACAAAACACCACCAACCAAACCACAACAAACACACACCAAAAGTGTGAGGGCGGATGTAAAAAAGCTTGACAGCATTTTCAACCCCCAATAAAGAAAATTTTGCTTGACTTGATTTACTCAAACCCCACACACCAAAACAAAAACCCCCCAAAAAACAACCCACTGGGGTATTTTTTTTATTTTTTTTTATTTTTTTTTGCTGTTACCTTGCGCCCCTCAGGGCATGCAACCCCCCGCCCCCTCTTCCGACACCCTTCCCCAGCCCCGTGGTCGGCCCCCCCGCAGCCCCCCACCGGCAATCACAGGGGCAGTCAATGTAAGGGGTCAAGAGGCACCCCCCCCCGGGGGAGGGAACTGCATGGCCCAGTCCTTCGGTGGGTTCAGGGCGCCTGTTTTATCAACATCCAGGACAACCTACTAAACCCCTACACGCAAAAAATTCTTTGTTGCGGCCGGCGTAGTGAGCTCTCCCCCCGGAGGGCACCCCGTCCGTAACCGACAGCCCCGGTCCCCATTGGTGACCCCACGGAACCAAACCAACCCCAACGTGGAGAGGACTCGAATTGAGGTCACCATGGAGAGGGTGAAGGGCCACAGCCTGAGACATTTTTTTTTTTTTTTTTTTTTAATGCTGACGATGAGAAGAGGAGATTAAGATGAGGGGATTTTCCATTTTCGCTGAGAAAATAAGGGCTGTACTCTACGCTTCCTTTCATAATTTTACCCCTGGCGTCAAACCGGGAGAGATCGGCCCGCAGTTTTTGGTGGGAAAAATTTGAGCAAACTCCAGAAAGCACCCTTTAAAATGGATGAAAACTCGACTGGGGCCCCAGTTTTCCCCAACGAGTCCCCCGAAACCCAAAAATTTGGGAGGAGCCGGGGTGGGACGAAAAACCCCACTGATTTATGGATTCGAAACGACCCCCCAGGGGAGCCCGCGCGGACCATTCGCCACGGGGTGGTCCTGGAGTATTTATTGTCGATGCACACAAACATTATAATAAATGATTGAAACAATTTCATAGTTTAAAACCCCTAAAAACCAACACCCACACAACACACACACAAACCAACCACCCCCAAAAACCCATCCCAAGATTTCCCCTATCAACCTACATACACATTCATCCCAACCATACAAAGCATCCCCCATCCAAGTCCCCACCTCCCCGCCCTTTCTCTGCACCCCCCTTCCACCAAACATATGCACCCAGTTTATTTAAAAAAAAAAAAAAAAAAATAAAAAAGACAAAGAAAAGTGCAAAATTTTTAATGTTCCTCATCCCTTTATGTAATCAGTTCCCTGTTTTTGCTACTATTTCTTTGTTTTTAATTTTTTTTGTCATTAATGCAGGAAAGCCAATTTTTTATTTTTTTTTTGTGCAAGCGCCTCGCACGAGATAGGGATTTCACGGTAATAAAACAAGAACTGTAAAACAGGAAGCCCGAAAGAGTGGCTGCTGGCATGGTGGACAATGCGCTGTCTAGGCCAGAAACCCGAACACTTTACCTTGCCTCACCCATAACAACTGTTTCTTGCATGGGAAAAAAATTTTGGCTCCCGGGGGCTTTTATGTTTATCCTGTAAGAGAAGATATTTTACTGATGAAAGAAGCAAAATTCTTTTTAAAGGGTTTCTTTTTGTAAAATATATCAAAGGAAAGAATTATGAACAAAAGCCCGTCTTTGCTTTGCTGTTATTTTTTAAATTATATTTTCACTCTCCTCTTTTTTTCGAACTTTTAAACCTTTGCATTCTGTCAAGGTCTCTCAGTTTTTCCCCCCGTAAAAACATTTTCCCATTCCAAAAATGGGACAGAGAAACATGTGAAAAGGGTTCGTTTTGGGCATTTAAAACCAAAATTTTTTATGCTCTCTCCTCTTCTCTCTCTCCTTCTCTCTCCCCTAACTTACTCTCTCTCTCTCTCTTCCCCTTATTTTCTTAAGAAATTATTTCAAAAATGTTTTAAAAGAAGTTGTTACCCTGTGTTTTGGGGCGTGTGTGTTGTGTGTGTGCCCACCCCTGTGTGTGTGTTTTTGGTGTGTATATGGGTGTGTGTGCGCGCACATATGTGTGCGAGGATGCATGAAGTGGGCATGCGTGCGCAGGTGTGTTTGGTGTGTGTGGTGTGTGTGTGTGTGTTGTGTTAAAAAGGCCATCATTGCCCCCTCGAATTTTTTTTTCCCCCCGATGCGACCCTTTCCCTTTTTTTTTATGAGATTCTTTTTCTTGATTTCAGTCGATAGGGCCACGCTGTGGGATAAAAATCGAGGAAAAAAACTTCTCACTCACTATCAATTCTCCCTCTTCTTTTTCTCCTTATCTCTTCTTTTTTCTGTAAGAAATTTTTTCAAAACTGTTTTAAGAAGTCTGTTACCACTGATTTCCCTTACATCGCATATTCTGTTTGTTCCCAAATGTTTTTTTTTTTTCACTTTGGCGGCTGTAAGAAAACCCGTGTGGGGGTGTGGCGTGGTGGTGTGGTGTGTGTGTGTGTGGTCCGCGCCCCGGCACGCTGTGTGTTTTAGTGTGGTGGTGGGTTTTTTGAGTGTGTGGTGTGAATTTGTGTGTGTGTGTGTGTGTGTGAGAGAGAGAGAGAGAGAGAGAAGAGAGAGAGAGAGAGGAGGATAGAGAGAGAGAGAATACTGTAATGCTGAAAGGGAAGGGGAAGTGATTTTGTGGGGTAAATGTTATGCTGGCCATTTATTTTCTAACAGAGAGCCAGGCTGTTTGAAACAAAACAGAACTTTACTTGGCCGAAGAAATTAACGAACAATGTCTGAGCGATCGATCTCCTCTGAGACAAATGTTGAAAGTCTTGCGCTTGCTGAGCCCGATTCCTTGCTGATCCCCCACTCAATGTCCACGCCACGAACTGCAAACCCATCTCGCACATTTGTGCTGGAATTTCTGGAATGTATTTTCGCGGTAAGTTTCCTCGCCTCTTCTTCGCAACCCTTAATAAGGAGAAGAAAAGAGACGCGGAAAGTTTGGGGGATCTTTAAGTTGCGTTGTCATTTCGAAATGGGGACGCTATCGTGCTCATCTTTTGTCAGAAGTCTTGTTTATTCGGCCGTTGCCCGACAACATCAGCAAGGGACGGCTACGCACAAAGAGTAAATTGACAGGGTTATATTTCCATTGGCTGTAGCTTGCTACAAGCGCCTGGGGGCGGAGGGACGTAAAATAGTAAATAACGCAACAATATCCACAATTTTGCCATTACTAGTAGTAGGAGAAGGGACAGCGGTCAGTAGCGCCAAGGACTCGCGACCTTTTAAGCGGTCCCTCTTTGAAAATAAATTTCATATATATTGTGTTTTTTTTACGCGTCATTACACTTACAAGAGCCTATCAGGCATTCCAATCATCGAATGTCAAAGAAGGATACAGTTCAGTTTCCCCAAGAGGCGTCACTGCGTGTGGACTAGTCCTATCGCTACACCACATCCGCTAGGTTTTGATACCACATTAACGCATGATTTGAAGCTGAATGGAATCAATAATTAACAACTAAGATGAGACCAATAGAAGAAAGGGTCTCGTGGCTACGACTCTGCGGAATAGTCTACCTCCCATTAAGCCCAACGCATGGTCAGACTTTGAGTGCCTTCCTAACCAAATTTTGTGTTTAAATGGTGTGCGTAGCGATGTACAACGTGTGTGTATGATATGTGAGCATGGGTCCATGTGTGTGCGTGGGCGCAATAGTGTGGTGTGTGTGTGTGTGTGTGTGTGTGTGGTGTGTGTGTGTGTGTGTGTGTGGTGTGGTTTCTTCTTTTCTTTTTCTCATAAAAGAGGATAATTTTGAAACAGCAACTGCTAGCTAAATTATTTGTGTGTGTGTTGTGTGTGTGTGTGTGTGTGTGTGTGTGTGTGTGGTGTGTGCTGCACAACATAGGCCCTAACCGTACATGCATGCATACAAACACATGAACAACGTTGATTTTTATCTAAATAAGAAAGAAGATTCAGTTCCGTTTCATCATGGAGGGTCACTGCGTGCGGACTTGTCTACCACATCTACTAAGTTTCAGACCACATTTCGCAGAATTTACTGCTGCCAGTGGATTTAATCAAATTAATGCTAAGATGAAAGGGTTTAAGACGTGGGTCAGGAGAAAGATAAAATGTCTGTTTCTTGATCAAAGCAATCTTATTTCGCCCGCCAAACCCACACATTTCACATAATCAAATTTTCTCAACCAAAAAAATTTAGCTAAAAATCTACAAAATTAAACAAATCTAATTGCGTGAAAAGGGGGGATTGCGGGCAAAATAATTTCCTTCCTGCACTAGAACCGCACATTTTATCTTTCTCTCTGATTAACTAACAGCACTGGTGTTTAGGTGGGACCACTGCAACTCTCGCAGGAACAAACGATCTTTTTAGGGGCAGGCTTTTTTAGACGTAGTAGCAAAAAAAAAACCGCTAGAAGGAGAGTTTTCTCTTAAATAATACCCAGGAGGGGTTTGATTCATAATTCTTTCAACTTCATATACATCTACGCCTCCATATAAGGGTCTGTGGCTCTAATTCTATCATCGCCCTCCGCCTCTCCAGGCGCATACAAGTTAATCTACTGTTAGTCCAAAAGCAAGAGTTTTTGATAACTTGGATGTCTTCCATTAATGCTTTTTTTTTTAATTAGATCGCGTTCACACAGGCTTTAAGGCCTGTTGCATTTAAATTCTTCATGTTCAATGGCACATAAGACTGCCGGCAATCTTCTGACCCATTCTGTGTTGCGTGTGTTTTGTCCCATAAGGTCTCATGATATTGATAGGAAAACGAGACGCTCAGCTAATTCTATAAAGTTTTTACTAGAGCCTGGGAGCGATGGTTGCCTGGGATCCCACTCTTAACTGTAACCCGATGTCTTAATAACAACTGGGTTACGCAACTTTAAACTCTTCCCCATCATCAACCTGATCAACCTAGAATACTTATAATGGACTCGCATGTATATTTGTTGTAAAGCCACAGCCACAGCAAGTTTGAGCATTTAACTGTTAAGGCTCAGCGTCTTTAATACCTTGAAGCCCATATCAACAACAGTCAGACATACTAAAACTTTTTTCTCTAACATTGTCATGTGGAAGATACAACAATTCATCTGGTGGGTGTCATTAGGAACTGAGGTTAACAAATCGAGCCTTATTATTCTTTTTGGGGCAGCAGATATATTTGCCCAGATCGCTTGTTTGAAAGCCAAGTCTTTTCGCCTCTGATACCGACACCCAAGCAGCTTTACACTCTAGTTTATCAATAGCGGCCTTTCCTTTCCAAAACCCTCCAGGAGAATAAATATTATTTTGTACTTTGTATCGTCCATAAGAAGGGACTGTTTTTTATTACTTTTTAACAAATGTTTTTTAGATGAATATGCAAGAAAGAAAGAATTGCTTCCCATAGCACCATAATAAAGCCTATTTCTACCATTTTCTAGAACCTCAAAGGTTCATAAAAGTCAGAACAGCTTTGCGTTACGATGTTAGAAACTTCTTTCCTGTCACTAAGTAATATTCAATCATTGCGGTCAACAAACGTCTGTAAATTGTGTGCTCTGCATGTCCCTGTTTCTCTTACATTTTATTAATATAGTCAAAGTGAGCAATTCTCCTTTTCTCGGTAAGCGTCTTTTTGTTGCCTTAGCTAAATCTTCCATTTGCCTTGTTAAGGCCGTTCTCCTCTTCTTCATCAGACCGCAATTTACTAAACAAATAATTGCTGCCAGAGAAGCCAATGCATTAACATAGCCCCCCCGGCGCCCACCATCAGAACAATTCCCGACAATCATTTTTAAAATGAATGAATATTTTTTAGATGACTTTTTTTTTTTGTATAAATCAATCTTTTTTTTATAATCAATCTTTCTATGCATTTGATGTGTTCTGGGATTTTTTTTTTTTTAAAATCCCCTGTTCAAACAAGAAAGTCTTTTGAGGCACTCCCTGCCGTTATAACAGCTATAACCATAACAACATCCTCAATGTCTAAACCTTTCCTAGATCTGCGGCCCACATTTTAAGCCATGTTTTTTGCTAGCAATACTATATCCTATACTTAGACCACCAATTACAGCAGAGTGGTAAATCGTATTAATAATCTTTTTTTTCGCTCAGATTTTTATTAACTAAGAAAATATAATTAAAATAATACATAATAATGAATGACTGTCTAATGTGGCTTTTTTATCAAGATAAGCTTGTTGTTGCCAAGCTAAAAATAAGGTTTGTAACTAGTTTCGGCGCGGCGAATCTTCTATCTTCCTATGTTGGGTGGTTTTATTCTTAAACAAACATTATGCTAGGGCTGAATAAACTAATAACACCGACAATGGCACTGCATAATTAACCAGCGTTAAACTCATGGTATTTTATTATTTTTTATTTTTTTTAAAAAGAGTTTAAAAATGGATTGCGACGGAGCATTCAAGTGTGATGAGCCAGCAACCTCGGTCATAAAGAAAGAATATACTTCTGCTGCGGTGCGGGAAAACCAGCAGTATTTAGGCGTTGTAACAAAAGTATCGAACAGATTTTCAGCAATTGTACCTACATCAGACGTGAGAAGTAATTACGCCAGGTACGAACACAGCTCGGATCAAAAATGGTTAGATCGGTGGGGCAGACCATGATTAGTTTTATATGCTAAGTAAGTAGGCCAAGATAGCGAGCGCCGATTGATTCAGAAGAATATTTCAAATATCGACAATAACACAAGATCTCCGGTTTTAACCAAGTCCCAGAATCTCTTGCAATGGTGAACATTAATATAGATTTGGGACGGTTGCTATGCCCATTCATAATGGGAGTAATTACTTTCAATCATATTAATTGTAACTCATATTAATTTTAATCAGACTAAAAAACATGAGCGAGCAGGAGAAAGAATGTCCCCACAGGAGCCAAAATGGCCCCACAAGTGAAGGCCCTCTTGTTTTTTGGCTCTGCGGAAGGAAAAAAGGCCATTTTTCCCTCCTTCAGCCCACCCTAAAATCATCTGGAGAGTACCCAAAGGTTTTCCCGATATTAAGTAAATTTTCCCCAAAGTTTTTTAACTTAAAAAGGGATCCAAAAAAGGGCCCGGGGTTTTGGGCGTTCGATGGGACTCATCTTTAATCTTTCTGCGGCTAAGGGAAATCATTATGGCGGGTCATGTAATTCTTTAGGATAGATCTTAGTCCACCACTAAGATTAGTCCTAATAGGATTTATCGGGTGTAAGCTGTGACAATAATCCTACTACACATTACATCATGAGGCCCGTTTATCGATCCATTTGAGGTTTCTCAATGGCAGTGCCTGGCTCATGGCCCAACCATAACAGAATAGTTGGCATCTAAGTACATCAATAGTTGGAATGGTTTGGTGGTGGTCATAATCGTCTAAATACTTGTTAGTTTGCTCTGCGGTAAGGAAACAAGGCCATACTAAAGCCTCCTCTCAGCCCATCCTCAATCATCTGGAGAGTATCCAGGATCCCGATATTAAGTCAATCTCCAAACGTTTGTAACTTCAAGAATGCATCCAAGAAAGGCCCGGGGAAGAGATTGTACTGGTGACGAATCCAGACCGTATGTTAACATTGCATCGGATCTGTAATTCTGAAAGACGTCAGCTCATAAACACAGCGGCGGCCCAATAAATATTGATCGTGAATATCGCCATCGTTTTGCAGGTAATCTGTCTGTCCAGGCTTTCTGGGCGTATTCATAGTCGGGGGGCGTCAGATATGCCTCCGCCTCTAAGACGCTGTAAAAGCTCCTTTGCATGGCAAGCGCCCGCTCGTCAAACCTCTCCCACAGTCCATAGGAATTCCTAGGGATAGACGCCTTTTAACGGACTAAAGAAGGGTCGAAATATTTTTTAGTGATGGATAGTCATGTAGAGAGATCCCGCCAATTTATCTAAGCTCCCATCAGATGCTCTGGCAGAGTCATAAAAGGATAAACAACAATAGTAAAGAACAGGTAACTTTTCTGATGACTGTGCAATACAGCTTACCCTCTTACATTTCAGAAGTCACTGGCATGCCAAGATAAGCGAAAATCATAAGCCTCGTAAGTTATGAAAGAAGATGTGGCAGTTTCCCATGTCATTGGGTCAACCATAAGTTGAAGATTGCAGCTATTATCGCTGCCCCCTCGAATTTTTCCAGTAATTGATCATGGTCCCTTACAGCATCGCCTGAATAATTCTTCACTGATGCATATATCCAGCATGGGTGCTGATTTGTAGCGCCTTTGGGTATTCGAAGGGTCATCTTTAATGCCTAAAGGTTTAGCGGATTGGAAGAATTGATTTGCGAAGGTGGTTTCATCTGCCCAAAAATGCGGCCAGGCTGCGTCGGGGCCTCTGAAATCTTCAGTTGTGTGTGTTGACCGACTGACCTAAACTCGACGAACAGCATAAGAACAAATTCTGATGGGGTGGGTTAATACGGCAGTTATTTGTTCTTGTTGAGGGCCGTATACTGTGCAAGAAGACGCCTCAAAGTCAGCATAGACTACGTATGGCCCATCTCAGTTTGTAAACATTCTTAAAACTAACTTGGACCCGGGCGGGGGCGTAAGAAAGTACGGTTTTACAGTCTATACAATACTTTTACCAATGTTTTTCTTAGGTTCAGAACAGCTGCCTCTATAGATGGAATTCCAGACAAACACTCTACAAAGCTCTTGTTAAGCTGTAGTGTTTGTATATAGGCCATAAGGTCTGCATACTTGAATCAGATTAATACATAAATGGCTCTTGGAACCGTGCTGTAAAACAGACACAAGTCCGACATGATTCTCAAGTGAAGCGCCAAAAGGGAGCTTTGGGAGAAGATCCTTAGAGGGACTAGATTGTCTACTACAACAACCATGTGTAATACGCCCTCACGGTTATTGGGTTTTGTTTTGTTCTTCAAACTGAGATATAACTTTCTATTACTCACGGAAAGGTTATGTTATCAAAGTTCAGGCTATCTTTATAACTGCCAATAATAAGAAACTCAGTTTGCATTATTTTTAACAGGGTGTAAAGTGCGCCAAAACACACCACATGAAACATAAGTATATCTGAATTATGTATGATTAGGACTGCTCGTTTAAGAACTATCGCTCTCTCTCTCGGAGAGGAATAAGAATTGCCGACTATAGGATAGAACTTTGTTTGGTCTAATTTGATTATCAAAGACTGTTCCTTAGACCAGCAGGCCAGAGCCGCGCTGGTTTCGCTTCTGTCAATCGCCTGGTTAAACTGTGTAAGGCAAGATAATTCAGCCCAGTCAGAATTAAAGTCGCGATAACTCATTATTTCTATCTGTCTAGTTTGAAACCCAGACTAGTATAACTACTATCATCGAGTGTTATATATCAATCTTAATGGCCAACAACACTTTCAATCACTGGGCGGGTCAATTTGAAGAGATTCTGGGATATTTAGAAATAGCAATGCGTCAACGCTTTTGCTGAATATGTATATAGGGTTTAATAATGCCCATGGACTAGTTACTCTGTTCATATTGCCCGAGGTTGGGGGGGGGGGGACGTTTGTCATCCATCGCTTTTGTGATCGTCCAATTTTTAAGATCAAATAACTAGGTAATAACAAAAAAATAAATACCCAAAATTAATCTAATATTTACTAATTTGAGGTAATAACAAAAACATACTCCCCCCCAAAAAAAACCCCAAAAAAACCCTCTGAAAAAAACCCCCCCCCCCCCCCCCCCCATCCCCCCCCCGCCCCCCCCCCCAACAAAAAAACCCCCCCCCCCCCCCCCCCAAACCCCCCCCCCAAACCCCCCCCCCCTTTTCCCCCCCCCCCCCCTTTTTTTTCCCCCCCCCCCAAACCCCCCCCCCCCCCCCAAAAACCCCCCCCCAAAAAACCCCCCCCCCCAAAAAACCCCCCCCTTTTTGGGGGGGGGGCCCAAAACCCCCCCCCCCCCCCCCCAAAAACCCCCCCCCCCCCCCCCCCCCCCGGGGTTTTCCCCCCCCCCCAAAAACCTTTTTTTGCCCCCTTTTCCCCAAACCCGGCCCCCCCTTTTCCCCCCAAAAAACCCCCCCCCCCCAAAAAAACCCCCCCCCCCCCCCCCCCCCCCCAAAAACCCCCCCCCCCCCCCCTTTTCCCCCCCCCCCCCCCCCCTTTCCAAAAAAAAAAACCCCCCCCCCCCCCAAAAAACCCCCCCCCCCCAAAACCCCCCCCCCCCCCCCCCCCCTTTTTTTAAAAACCCCCACCCCCCCCCCAAAAAATCCCCCCCCCCCCCAAAAAAACCCCCCCCCCCCCTTTTTTTTCCCCCCCCCCCAATTTTTTAAAAAAACCCCCCCCCCCAAAAAAAAAAAAACCCAAAAAAAAACCCTTTTTAAAAAAAACCCCCCCCCCCAAACCCCCCCCCCCCAAAAAACCCCCCCCCCCCCCCCCAACCCCCCCCCCCCCCCCCAAACCCCCCCCAAAAACCCCCCCCCCGGGTCCCCCCCCCAAAAAAACCCCCCCCCCCCCCCCCCCCCCCCCCCCCCCCCCCCCCCCCCCCCCCTTTTTTCCCCCCCCCCAATTTTTCCCCCCCCCCCCCCCCCCCCAAAACCCCCCCGCCCCCCCCCCCCCCCCCCCCAAACCCCCCCCAAAACCCCCCCCCCCTTTTTTTTCCCCAAAAAACCCCCCCTTTTCCCCAAAACCCCCCAACCCCCCCCCCCCACCCCCCCCCCCCCAACCCCCCCCCCCCCCCCCCCCCAACCCCCCCCCCAAAAAAAACCCCAAAAAAACCCCCCCCCACCTTCCCAACCACCCCCCAAATAAGCCCCCCCCCCCCCCCCCAAAAACCCCCCCCCCCCCCCAACCCCCCCCAAAAAAACCCCCC
>JAMYXO010004102.1:0-18244 GCA_033310375.1 Conus canariensis | reverse complement strand
TGGCAATCACCCACGAGTTTCTTGCTGTTTTTTAAATTTTATCGCCAGAAAATTTAAAAAATTGATCAAATGAAGACAAAATGTCTCCAAAATTTGTTTTTTGTTGTTGTTTTTGTTTTTGTTTTCTTTTAAAAGAAGAAAAAAAATAAAGGTAAGTGAAAAAAACCCAATTTCAGCTTAATAACGTCTGACAGGGAAAACAATAATGGAAAAACTCTCTCTCCCCGGGCCCTTGTTCTGTCTTTTGTCTCTGTCTCTCTTCCCCATGTTTTTTTCTCTCTCTGTCCTGCCCCTTCTTTTTTATCTCTCTCTCTCTCTCCTGTTTATTTTTCCTCTTTTACTCTGTGTGGGGGTTTTTTCACCCCTTCCCCCCTTTCTCTTTCTCTCTCCGTCTCATTTGGGGCTCTGTTTCTCTCTCTCTCTCTCTTTTCTCTCTCCCCCTTCTCCCCTCTTCCTCTCTCCTCTCCTCTCTCTCCCCCCTCTCTCTCTCTGTCTTTGTCTGTTGTCTGTTTTCCCCTCTCTTCTCTCTCTCTCCCCTTTTCTCTCTCTCTCTTTCTCTCTCTTCCCCTGCCCGCAAAATTAAACCCCATTTTCGCTCGAAACCCTTCAATAGCCAAAACACAAAACAAAAAAAAACACACACACACACTCTCCCCTCTCTGTCTCTCTCTTCTCTCTCTTCCCCTCTCTCTCTCCTTTCTTTTTTTTTTTTCTCTTTCTCTCTTTTCTGTCTGTCTGTCTCTCAAACCTTTTCCCTCTTTCTCTCACGCGCGAAAACACACCACCACACACACACACACCACACACACACACACACACACACACCAGAAACGCACGACGCGCGCGCGCGGGGCGCCCGCGGGGGCACGCACACACACACAACCCAAAACACACACACAACACACACACACACACAACACAAAACAAAACACAAACACACCCCCTATTCTTTCAGGGTAAGAATTTTAAAAAATACTTTTTTCCTTTTTCTGTTGCAATATAACTCACCCCCTTTAAAATTAAATTTCACCAGTTTTAACCTAAGACCTTTTTGTAAGTTTAGGGGATCAGCCAATTGGTCATTACGGGTTCGAATTTTTTAACATAAAAGTGTGGAGGGGGGGGGAGGGTTTGGGGAGGGGGGATAGAGAGGGGGGGGAAAGGAAAGGGGTGGGTGGGTGGGGTGGAGGGGGTTCACTGATTTTGTTGTTTTTATAGTATGTTTTTTTTTTCTGTTTTGTTTTTTATTTCAAAAAGGAAATTAAAACTTATTTCTTTTAAAAGAATAATTAAAAAAACCCCCAAAACACCCATATGTGTTTCACACATTCACCATACAGCATGCATACTTGGAACTCTATAAACTTTCAGTCATGCCTGTCCCCTTTCTCTCTTTCTCCCCACACTCCTTTTTTTTTTTCTTTTTTTTTTTTTTTTTTTTTTATTCTTTTTTTTTTAGTCGTCTTTAAAATCACGGTTTGTGGGAAAAAATTTTAAAAGAATCACACCAAAACACACCCACACACACGCCCCGCGCGCGCGCGCCGGGGCGCGCGCACAGGGGGTCAGAAGCAGAACGATCGGTTTAAAAGATTCCTGAAAGGGTGGCAGCGAAATTCGGCAGTCTGAAAAAATTTTCTCTGTCTGGGCCCGTTTTGCTGTCTTCTGTTTTCGTTGTCTGTCTGTCTGCGTTTGTCCTCTCTCTTCTCTTTCTCTCTCTCTCTCTCTCTTTTCTTTTCTCTGTCTCTGTCCCCTGTTGTCCCTTTTTTTGTTTTTGTCTGTCACTGTCTCTCTTAGGCTCTCTCGCTCTCTGTCCCCGTCTGTCTGTCTTTTTTTGTTTTCTCTGTCTCGGGCTGCTGTCTGTCTTTGTCTCTCTCTCTGTTGTCCCTTTTCTGTTCCCCCTGTCTGTCTGTCTGTCTTTCTTGTCTGTCTCTGTTGTTTTGTCTGGTCTGTCTGTTGTCGTCTCTCCTTTTTTTGACTTCCCTCTCTCTCTCTCTCCTCCTCTCCCCTTTTCTCTTCTCTCTTCCTCTGCGCGTTTTTTCTAAACTCTTTTTATGTTCCGTCAGTCCCTCTCGCCCTGCCCCCCTCTTTTATCTCTCCCGTCTGTGTTGCTTTTTTTCTCCTTTTCGCCTTCCTCCTGCCCCCCCTCTTTTGTTCTCGTTTTGTGTTGCTTGTTTCCCCTCCTTCTCTGCCTCCCTTGCCCCTCTCTGGTTCTTGTCTGTGTTGCTTGGGTTTTCTCCTTCTCTGCCTTCCCCTTGCCCCCTCTGTTGTCCCCTTGTCTGTGTTGGGTTGTTTCTCTTTCCCTTTCTCCCTCCTCTCTGCCCCCCTCTGTTTTCTCTCTGTCTGTTTTGCTTGTTTTCCCCTTCTCTGCCTTCCTCTCTGCCCCTCTCTGTGTCCTTGTCTGTTTTGCTTGTTTTTCTCCTTCTCTGCCTTCCTCCTCCCTTTTCTGTGTCTCTCTGTCTGTGTTGCTTTTTTTTTCCCCTTTCCCGCCTTCCTCTCCCCCCTCTCTGTGTCTCTCTTCTGGTTGTTTGTTTTTTTCCCTTTTCCTGCCTTCCTCTCTGCCCCTCTTGTGTCCTCGTCTGTGTTGCTTGTTTCTCTCCTTCTCCCCCTTCCTCTGCCTCTGTCTTGTCTTTTCTGTGTTGCTTGTTTTTTCCCTTCCGCCTTCCCCCCCTCCCCCCTCTCTGTGTCTCTCGTCGTGTTGCTTGTTTTCTCCTTCCTGCCCCTCTTCCCCCTTCTGGTCTCTCTGTCTGGTGTTTTTTTCTCCCCTTCCTGCCTTCCCCTTTGCCCCTTCTGTGTCTCTCGTCTGTGTTGCTTGTTTTTTCCCTTCTCCCCTTTCCCTCGCCCCTCTCGTGTCTGCTGTGTTGCTTGTTTTTTCCTTCTCGCCTTCCTCCTGCCCCCGGTTCTCTGGGTGCTTGCTCCCCTCTTCCTTCCCCCGCCCCTCGGTTTTCTCGCGTGTTGGTTTTTTTTTAACCCCCCGCCCCCCGTGTCTTGTCTGTGTTGTTGTTTTTCTCCTTCTCTGCCTTCCTCTCTGCTCTCTTGATCCATCTGTTTTGTTTTACTATCTATTAGTTATTGTATGGGTCTGTATGATTATGTGTAGTATCATCTATCTGTTTTTGTCGTCTGTTGTTATTTTAATTTCTTCTATTATCTTTTATCATCTATCTATCTATCTATTTTTATCTATTATAAAAACCCCTTGCTATCTATTTGTCTGCCAGTTATCTATTATCATTCTTCTGTCTGCCTGTCTATCTGTCTGTTTTCGTTCTGCGTGGTCTATCTTGAGAGGGAAAGAGGCAAGGCTTGCTGATAGCCAATTTTTTTAAACTTTCCTCTCTCTCTCAGAGAAAAGAGAGAGAGAGGAGAGGAGAGAGAGAGAGGGGGAGAGAGAGAGAGAGAAGAGAGTTCAAAGATTATGTGTTAACACGTCACAGAAAAGTCCCAATGATATTCATAATAACCACTGATTGTATGGACACAACGTCTTAACATAAACCACTGAAGTCTGAACTGAAGTCTCTCTCTTCTCTCTCTTCTTCACACCACCCCAACCACCACACACACACACAACACACACACCACCACAAAACACACACAACAAACACACGCACGCGCGCGCACACCACCCACACACAACACACCCCCCAACAACACAAATATACTACATGGCAACCCCTTTTTTTTTTCCCCGCCCCCCCCCCCGCCCCCAAACACCTTCCCCGTCCCTCTTCCCTCCCCCCCCCCACCCAGTGCATTACTCACGTAAAACTGTTCCTGCTCCCCACACGGCTTTCCAGTTGTTTTCACTGCCCCAACATTACGACCAAAAGGGAACCCGACAACAGCCCTGGAGTCCCCACAAGAGGAGATATGCACTGCGCTGATCACTTCGGCAGTGTTCAGTGGTTCTTGGTGGGACCATAAAGCAGGGAATACCCACAAAATTTTACTTATCTCCACCCCTTTCATGTTATATCAAAAAAATGTTTCAAAATACCTGAATTGCTCCCGGGTATTCCGGGGGTGGGGGGGGTGGGGGAAAGGGGGGGGGGGGGGGGGGGGGGGGGAGGGGGGATTGTCTGTACAAATCGGTCCGTCTTTTTGGAAGTTAAATTTTTTTGCTGAGGGGAATTCCCCCTTTGTTTCACCCCCTTTGTACAATCTTGTTTTCTTTCCTCGTTTTTTTACCGTTGTCTTTTTATTTTTTTTTTTTTTTTTAAAAATTTGTGGCCATTTTTCTGTCTATGTTCTAGAGGTGGCCTTTACCCTTTTTTTTTTACTTCGGCCCCAATTATAAGGGCAGGTTTAGGGTTGTATACAATGACTGTAGTGGTGAGCTATATCACTACCTTTCTTTTTTCATTGTCTTGAATGTTGTTTGACTTGCCCGGGAAATCAAAGAGGTTCGAAACGGTGTTTTTGTTTGCAATTTGCTTTCTCTTTTGTTGGGTGGAATAGTGTTTTTCTTTAAGCAAAGTTTAACTGTTTAGATGTGAAAAAGTTTCTTAACGGGGTTTCAGATAATCACACCTTTCAATACAAAATTATCAACAGGTCTAGCGGACTTATAAATATTTTTTCCTTTTACAAGCTGGTCTAAAACAGTGCCACAAAAAACTCTTTTAGCGAAAAAATGCCCTGATATACAAAGGTTATAAAAAAGTTTAGCCTGAACAAGCCCAAAAAATTTTGTTTATATCTTTTTTATAACTCCTCGATCTCAGTAGAACTACAAAAGCTTTCGGTGCCTTGCCCCCTCAGTAAAAAAAAAAAAAAGAAAACCATTGACCGAATCTAATGGAAAAAGGTTCCTGAGCGGAAAAGAAAAACCATGAATTAATTTTTTTGTTTCAAGCATTTTAAAAAGTATTTACTTTAGATTTTTATTTTTTTAACCTTTTTAAAAAACCCTTTTTATGTTTTTTCACCGATTTATTGGAGGTTTGCTACGCCATCATAGGTGGTGTGCCTTTATTTACAGTTGACAATGAGGCCCTGTCCCAAGAAAACAACAATATCAACGAGATAACAAAAAACCCTTTGAGGCTGACCTTCACAACTCCCCCACAAAAAAAAGATCCCCCGAAGGGCAGGTTGGACCAAAAACGTATATTTTGGTTGGCCCGGAGCAGTATGTCCAACTCCCAAAAACCAAACCCGGCCCGGGTGCTATCCTCCGCCCCTTGGAAGCCTGCGCTGGTTCACCTAGGGTGGGCACGCACAGGGGGTTTCATTAAGCTCAAGGGAATAATGCTCTTGGCAGTTTGCCATTGGTAATGGCCACGGATGTGAAGACAAAAACCTCCAGGGGAGGTTCTCAGGGTGGCCACCCCATGGTTATGACTGCAGCGCCTGGCGAAAATGCCAACGTCAAGCAACTGCCGATGACCCCGCAGCCCACTCTTTGTTTTCCCGGCTGACAAATAAGACAGTACAAAAACACAGGAGAATTCGGATCACGATCTTTCCCCCTCACAACGTCTCCCCGTAAGACGCCCCCCGGGCCATCTGTGCTTGAGACCGTGACCCCGTCCGGGGAAAGCCGGTGCCTTGTGTTTTTCTTCACTTCATTCAGTAGTTGACTGGGGCAAAATGCGGGGGTTCTTTTTGGGGGTGGGTTCAAAGGGCCCAAAAGGGTAAATAAGAATTCGTCCTCCCTTTCAATGTTGCATAGGGAATAGAAAAATTAAAAAAGGGCAAGTGGCGGGTTCTGTGTGGGTGGGTCAAGGCACAAGGGGTAAATAAAAATTTACGCCCCTCTTTCAATGTTGCAAGGTAAAGAGAAAATTAAAAAGGCAATTCTGGCTACCCACCCCGCCACCCAACCGGTAAACGTTTCGCTGTTGTCCCCCGGCTTACCCAGAATGCCATTTTTATAGTTCTCTAATAGTAAAACACTTTACAAAATACATAATGTGTGGTTATCTGTTTTTAACACTTATTTTGAAAACTTTTTTGATTAATTTTTTCTTGATCAATAACATCATTTTCCCCCCAAACTTCATCAAATGTGAAATAAAATTTTTGCAAAAAAACTTTCACATGGCCGCTTATATACCTCTGGATCTCCTTTAGACCCCATGGGCCCCAGGGCCCAAGCCCGACCCAGAGGGGGCACATATAACACGGCCAGATGTGAAGGGTTTTGGGAAATCCCTCCAACTGTAAAATTTTTTAATACTTGTTTCCCCGTTTTCCCCTATTTGTCAAATTTTGGGAAACCCCCCTCCCCCCCCCAATTTTGGTGGTCCTTTCCCATAGCCGCCCCAGGGGGGACCTTTTTGGGTTTTAAAAGGGGGGGTTTTTAAAACCGCGCCAGTGCCCAAAATTTTCCCAGGGTTTACGGGCGTTTAAAAACCCGCCCCCAGTGCCCAAAATTAAAAACAAAAAGTGGGAAGGATCACTTGGGGGGCGGGAAGAGGGCAAAATTTAACTTTTCTTTTTGCCAAAAAAACCAAGTATTTAAAAAAAACTGCGGGGCATACCCCCCCAAATGTTGAAAACCCCTTTAAAGGTTTATAAAAATATGTACACAAAAAAAAACGCTTTAAAATTTAAACATGGGTCTACTTGAAAATTGGGGTTTTTAATTTTTGCCTAAGTAAAAGTTGTTTTTTAAAGTTTTTTTAAAACAAAAACCAAAAGCTAAAAAAACAAAGTGAAATTTCTTACCCCTTACTTTTTAGTCACAAAACCTTTTTAAATAAAAAATTTTTTTTAAAATGCTTTTAGATTTTTTAAATTTTAAAAATGCTGCTTTTTAAATAAAAAAAATTGGGAAAAAAATTAATTTGAGGGGGGGAAATTTTAAAGGGGGCCCCTAAATTTTTTAACAATGAGACTTAACCCGCCTGTATGAAAAAAAGGGAGGGGGCGGTGGGGGAATTTACCCGCTAAATTTATAAAAATGCCGCGTGGGGGGGGGCCCTTGAGGGGCCCTTTAAATGTGAAACCTTGAAACAAAACCCGGAAAACAGTGGGGGGGGTTGGGGGGATTGGGGGGGGGTTATTGGGGGGGGGGGGTCCCCGGGGGGGGGGGGGGTTGGGGGTTTTAAGGGGGCCGGGGGCCGGGCCCCAAATGTTGACCAAGATACTACAAAAAGGCAGAAGGGGGGTTTGTCCCCCCCGGAAAAGAATGTAAAAATTTAAAATTGTGAAAAAAAAATTCGTTTTAAAAGTCGTTCAAAAAGGTTTTAACTTATTCAAAGCCCGGGAAATCAGGGTTTCTTATTTAAGTTTTTAAAAACAAAAGTTTTTTTTCAAGTTCTTAACAATTTAAAATAAATTAAAAAGTTTTTTTTTAACTTTTTTCTTAAAAATTTTTTGGTTTAAACCTTTTTTTTAAAAGGGGGTTTCTTAACAAGTGGGCCCATTAAAGTTTTTTTAAATTTTAAAAGGTTTTATAAAAGGTGCATTAAGGTTTTTTTTCTTTTAAATTTTTCTTTTTCATTTAAGTTCTTATTTAAAAAAATTTTTTTTATTTTTTTTAAATTTTTTTTCCGGTTAAATAAAAAGGCGGTAAATTAAAAAGTTTTTATTAAAATTATTATTAAAAAAATTATTTATTAAAAGTTTTTAAAAATATTATTTTTTTTCCTTTAAAAATCTGAAAGGGGGACCCAAATTGATTTTTTTTTGTTTGTTGGGGGGGGCCGGTTTTTTGGCATTTTTTTTTTTTTTTTTTTGGGGTTTTCTGAAATTAAAAGGGGTTTGAGTTTTTTTTGACGGGCCTTTTTTTTTTGTGGCGTTGTTTATATGTTTTTTTAAACGTAAAAAAAAAACCCACCCCAAAACCCCCCAAAAGGCAATGAGGGGGGGCCAAAAAAAGCTAACTTTTTAAATTTCCAAAAAACCCATGTCGATTTTGGGTGTTGTAGGTCTTGAATCAACTTTGTTTTTTTAAAAAGGTTTGGCTTTGAAAAACTGTTGGCGGTGTTATGTTTTTCATTATGGTTTTTTTGTTTTTTGAAACCCTTTAAATTTTTTTTGGGGGTTTTTTCCCAAATTTTTCCCCAAAATTTTTTTTCCTGCTGCAACACGCCCAGGGAATGAGGAGGCTTTTTCCTTTTTACTTATTCCCAAAAAGTTTTCTGCTGTTTTCTTCTGGGGTCTTTTTGAAGGGAAAAAAAATAAAAAGATTAAAAGAAATTTAAATTTCCCAGGGAAAAAAGGCGAAAAAAATAATGCCCCAAATCTGTAAAATAGATACAACCTAGAGACTCTAATGACTTTTTTTAAAAAAAACTGGATCCTGTGAAAAATCATACTAAAATCTTGTTCCAGAATAAAAGGGGAGCAAATCTACTAACTAGTAAGTGTACAAATAAAAAACCGTTTTCCCCAAAAATTTTTTTACCTTTCTTGCCCCCATTTTGGCAAAAAACCTGTTGGATACTTTAAAGTTTGCGTCGAAAATCGTTAAATTTTTCTATGTGAATTCTTTTCCCAAGGTACGTTTTGGGGTTTTTTTTCCCGGGGGCCCCCAAAAAAACAGTTTTCCCTTTTGACGCAAAAATTACTTGGTCATCAACTTGATCATTTGAAAATTTTGGGAAAAGAAAATCACGGGGTTCATTTTTTAAATTTTAATAAAAATAAATTTATTTTTTTTTAAAAAATGAGCACCAAAAAAAATTTTTTTACAAACCCTTGTATACCTTTTGTTTTAAAAGGGAGGCCAAAAGTGTAGGGATACACAATGTTTGGTAAAAGCCTTTTAAAAATAAAACCAGCAAAATTTGGCAAACTGATTTGAAAAATTTCAGAAAAAGGCTAATTGCTGTTTTTTTAACAGTTTTATTGCTACAAAAAGTTTTTTAAAGTTAAAAAGGGAAAAAATTTTCCCAACAAAAAACAATATTTTAAAATTTAAAAAAAATAATTTAAAAAATGGCTTCACCCGTAATGATGTTGGTGTCGTGGGGTTTTAATTGCCCCGGCTTTTAGGGGAAAGAAATTCGCTTTTTTAGTAAACTCCAAAAAAACGATGAAAAAAAAGCCCAAAACAAAAGCTGGACAACTACTGCTGAACAAGAAAAACCAAATAAAAGCAAAAAATGGAGGTTGATTTTTTTAAGGGACCCTTAAACAACAGGGACATGAAAGTTCCATTTTAAAAAGGGATGTTGACCGGGGCAATAAAAAAATATTTTCTAAAAAAAGGAAAACAAGTTAAAAACTTTGGGCCCCCAAAAAAATTTTGGGCGACTTTTTTAAAACCCAGAAAAAAAAAAAAAAGAGCAAGAAAATTGTTTTTTGGGTCTTTGGAAAGGGAACCCGCTGTGTATTTTGTTGAAAATTTAATGGGGGAAATAAAAATGAAAAAAAACAAATTATTCTCCAAAAGGTTTTGGGAAAAGGGAAAAAAAGAAATTAAAAAAAAAAGCTTACCCAAGAGGGGAAAGTGTGAAAAAAAAAACCCGAAAAAGGGTTCTTAAAAAAACGTTTTGGGGAAAAATTTATTCCCCCAAACCCCGCTAAAAACGAAAAAAGGAAAACAAATTTTTAAATTAAAATTTAACTCCAAACGAAAAAACCAATTCAAATATCTTTAAAAATTTAAGAAAACGATTAGCCAAAAAAGTTTTAAGTACCATTTTACAGTATTGAAAATAGCTTAAAGTTTACAAAGATGGGGAAACCCTTTAAACCCCAAACCAAAAAGAGTGCTTTTGCTGTTCCCTTTGTTTAAAAATGATAACAACGGGGGAACCCTTTAAAACTTATCCTCGCTTTGTTTAAAAGTAAAGAGGGAAAAAGTTTTTAAAAAGGTTCAAGTAAAAATCTTAATTTGTTAAAAATGAGTTACCATTAAAAGAGGAAATTCGGGTTTTTAAGAAACAGGGTTTGGTTAAAAAACCAATTAAAAACAGTTATTAAACCCAAAAAAATTTTTCCCCCTACCAGTATCACAGGGGGGTAAATTGAAAAATTCTTGAAAAACAAAAAGGGTTTTTAAGGTTTGCCCTCATTTTTTGGGGGCGCAATGAAAAAGGGAAAATTTAAAGGGTTTAAAACAAAACCAAAACAATCAAAAAACAAAAATAAATGTTGTTGAAGGAGGTCTTCATCAACCCAAGCTTTAAACCTTTTTGGTTTTGAAAGTAAGGTCCCTTTAAATTCCCCGGAAAACCCAGAAGGGGCACCCGCCAGGGAAAACCAAAACCGTTTGGAGTGTGCCCAAAAGGGGATAAAAAAAAAATTGGGGAAAATGAATCCCCCCGTGTTTATTTACGGGGAAAAAACACAAAAAAAAAACCCGGCCCCGGCCCCCTCAAAGTTTCTTTTGTGGGGAAAAAACGCAGATAACCCCTCAGACACAGTTCCAGTTCGTTAAAAAATTATTTTTTAATTTAAATTTAAAAATGGCGGCAAAAAAGGAAAAAGGGAAAAGAACCCTTACGAAAAAGGGGAAAACTGGAAAAGAAGAATGGTAAAGGAAGACCCTTAGAAATAAGGGAAAATTTTTGAATTATTTAAAATTGGGTAATTTTTAAAAAGAATGTTTATGATGTGAAAAAAACCTCCCAAAATTTTTTGTTTTGGGAAAAAATTTAAAAAAAATTTGGGAGCGCAAAAAAGCAGAAATAAAAAATAATTTGGGTAAAATTGGGTGTTATAAATTTTAAGCAAAAAAATGTTTTAATCACGAAATAAAAATTTTGGGTTTTAAAAAAAAATGGAAGCTAAAAAGGGAAAGGGAAAAACAAAAAAGGGAAAAAAAGTTTTAAAAAATTAATGAAAGGTTTTTTTTGGGAGAAAATTTCAGTATATTTAAAAAAATTTGGAAAATGAAAATCCTTTGGCTAAAACAAATCCCAAAACAATGGGTTTTTTTTTTTTTTTAAAAAAAAAAAAACCCCAAAAAAAGCTTTTTTTTTTGTTTTAAGGGGTTTAGGGGAACATGAAAAAAATGACAAAAAAAAAAAAAAGAAATTTAGAAAAAAAAAAATAAAAAAAAATTTTTTGTAAAAAAGTTTTAAAAATGTTTTAATAATTGAACGGGGGGGGCGTTTTCTGAAAAATAAAACCCCTTTTGATTAACTATTCTCCAATCCCCGATTGATAAAAAAATCGGGAAATTAACCAAAAAAAAGTTTTGTGTTTTGTTCTATCTAATGACTTCTTTGTTAAAAACCCTTTTGGGATCTAGTAGATTAGATGTGGGTTTTCCGTTGAATAAAGAAAAGTTTATTTTTAAAATGCTTTTTTTTTATTTTGTCATGGGATTTTGGTTTTAAATGAAACAGGGAGTAATTTTTGTTTTTAAAAAACAACTTTTTTTTTTTTGGCATGAAAATGTACTTTTTCGAAAAAAAAAACCAAACCCTTTGATACACCAAAAAAAATAATTCCCCTTCTTTACCTAAAACCTTTTTTTAAAAACTAAAAGCAAAGGCAAAATTTTTGGGGTAACCCAGGGGTGTTTCGTCCCCTTTCCAAAGCCCTTTTGCTACTTCTTTTTTTCCATGTCTTTATAGATATCTTGGGTAGGGAGGGGTCGTTTTAAAAAAGGGGAATCTGAAAGTGAAAAGGTATTTTGGATTTCGGGGAAAAAGGGGTTTTTAAAAAAAGTTAGTCGAAAAGGAAATTCAAAACATCAAAAAGCCTTGGAAAAAAGGCCCTAAAACAGAAAACCCAAAAAAAAAAAAAAAAGGTTTTTTCCCAAAATTTGCCTTAATTTTTTTTTTTTAATTTAAAACCATCATTTTTCCCAAAAAAAGCTAAAACATGAAATTTCTAAAAGTCCTGAAAATTTGGGTTTAAAATTTTAAATTAAAATTTTGCATCGTTCCCCTTTTGGTAAAACCCAAAAAAACATCTTTAGCTTTTTGGGGGGGTTTTTTTTTTTCCCATAGTCTTTTTTTTTTTTTAAACCAAAAAGCTTTTGTTCATCAACTTAAAAAAGGGTCTTTTTTTTGAAGCTTTCTGTGGATTTAGTTTGAGTCAGTGTTCTTCATTTTAGGGTTTTCATAAAACGTTTTAAAATAAAAAAAAGGAAAATTAAAAAAAACGATGCCCCAGCTGAAAAATTTTAAAAAAAAAAACCAGGGGTCTTAAAAAAAAAATTTTGAAGAATCGTAAGACGGGGACTTAATTTTTTTTTTTTCCAAAGTTTAGGCCAATTTAAATTTACAAAGGTTTTCGGGCTCATTGGAAAAAAACTTTTTTAAAAGGGTTTTGGGGTTTTTAATTTTTTTTTTTTGGGAAAAATTAATGGGTAATCATGAATTTAGGGGGGTTTCTAAAAAAACTTCTAGAATAAAGAATTTTTTTTTCGATAAAGCCTTCCCAGAGTAGGTAGCTTTTTAAAAACTTTTGAAGTTTTGATTCCTGTGAAACCCTTTTTTAAAGTTTCGTAATGGAAGTGTTTGGCCATTGCCCCTTTCCAAAAGTTTTGGTTTGATTAAATAATAAGTAGTTAGCCTTTTTTAATTTAGGATCATAGTCGTCCAAGTATTTGTTGTTTGCTTTCCAGAAATTTGGTGCGACCCCTTTATGTTTCCCCCCCAACGAAATTTTCCTTTTTTTAAATCATCGGGAAGCATTGGGGGGCCCAGACAATAAATCAATTTGTACTCCAGTAAATTTTTTAAAGAAAGGCCCAGCTCATCCCAGGGGGCCAGAAAAAAAAGCCGGAAAACCCAAAGGCGAAATGTTTTTGGGTTTTCCTAAAAATTTTTAAGGGGAGCCCCCAAAAAACAGGTATCCGCCATTAAAAAAGGAAAAAATAGTCCCCCCATGGGTTTTAAAACCACAAAAACCCTTCTGAGATCTTAGAAAATCGGTTTAATCAGAATCACTAAATGCCCTTTCCTCGGAGACAGAAAAGAACCCACCTTTGGGGGCGGAAGGGTTTTCGAAAAACCCTTTCCCCAACTGTTTTTGTATCAAAGGGTAAACCCCCCCCTTTCAAAACAAGATTGGGCCCAAAATTTTTTGTTTTTTTGGGCGGATTTGGCATGGTGCCTTTACTCAATGCCCCATCATGTTTTTGCATAGAGTCTAGAAAAAAACCTTTTATTTAAAAAAAAACCCAAAATGTACTTTTTGGGGACTGGCAATGAAATAAAAAACCCTGAATTTGCGGGTTTAAAAATTGTTTGAAATTTAAGGGGTTTTACCCGCAAGTTGTGAAAAAATTTTAAAAGGAAAGCTTCCTGTTTTTGGTTCAAATTTATTGAAGATTGATTTTTTTATGTGTTTGTTTTCCCCCAAAAAATTTTCCCGAAATGGATAGGGGCCCTTTTATGTTTGGTTCTCTCCCCGGGGGGGGGCGGGGCAAAAAAAAGGCCCCCCCCACAAACCCAACATTTAGTGGCGAGTCAATATGTTGTTGGTCTTTAAGGCGCATTTGATTTCAGATAATTTTAAAAATTTTTAAAAAAGGGTTAGAACAGGAAATTAGACTTTGCTGCATCCCCGTTTTAAAAAAAAAAATTTTTTCCCACATTTGGGCCCCTCTGTATAATTCTGGCTTTAAAAAGGGGGCGCCAACAAACCCAAACCCAATGATGAAGGAAAAATAAAGAAAAACTGAAATTACCCCAATAAAAAAACTTTTTTAAAAGGGAATTTTCTTTGGGGGGGCCCCTTCAAAAGGGAAACCCCAAAGGGGTGTTTCGAATTTGCGTAAAAACCCTTGGACTTTTTTGGAAAAAACCTTTTTCCAGTTCTTAAAATTTTAATTTTATTTTGCCTTCTCCGGGCGAAAAATTTTTTTCTGTTTTCACAGTAAAACTGGGTAATAAATGTTTTACTTTTTTCGCTTGCAGCTTGGGAAAACGGCCGGAAATTTCCCTTTTTTAAAAAAAAAACATTTTTTTACAAAATTCCCTTTTGTTTTTTGTTTTGTATTTTAAATAGAAATTAAATTGTCCCGTATTAGAGGGTATTGAAACCCCATTAAGGTTTTTTTGCATCAGGAAAGTTACATGATTTTTTTGGTTTTTCCCCTTTGGGTTGGGAAAATTTTCTTTGAAAACTTAATTGGGGGGGTTTTTGGTTTTTTTTAGCATGTGTGACATTCCCCTTTAAATTTGGGGGAAATTTTTTTTTTTAAAACTGATAAATTTTGTTACACCATGGGGAAAATTAAAAGGGTTTAAAAGTTAAGATCTTTGGGCCCCAAAAAAAATTTTAAAAACCTTTTCTCTTTTGGCAATTTTGGCAAGTGAGGGCAGCTTACAAAAAGACCACAAAAAACTTTTTGTCGTCGAATTTCTTTATTTTTCAAAATGTCCTTTGAACTAATTTGGGGCAGGGAAATGTAAGCCCCCCTTACTTTTGGCTCAAACTTATTTTTTCAAAAACTGATGTTTTAAAAAAGGCCAAAAACCCTCTGACCAAAAGAGCCTTTCCATTTTGTCTTAAAGGGGCTTCTTTAAAAACCTGTGAAAGAAAGTTGACCCGGGCCCAACCCAGGGTTTGAAAAAAGTAAAATTATGGGGAAAGAATAGTCTGCTGTTTATTTTGAAAAACCCAGATTTCTAGATTTTTTTTTTTCCCCGTTTTTTTTGGTTATATAGTCGATTAAAAAAAACTAACCTTAATTTAAAAACGGAGGGTTTAATTTTTTAGTTTATTGGAATGAGAAATTTTAAAGGCCTGTTCCAAAACCTTTGGGGGGCCCTTTTTAAAAAAAACAAAAAAAATTTTAAAAAAAAAACAAAACCTTTTTAAAAGCTTTTGAAAAAAAAACGCTTTTTTTCCCAAAAAAAACCCCCTTTTTTATTTTTTCAAAAACCCTTTAAAATTTTTTAAAAAACCTTTCAAAAAAAATTTTAAAATTCCTTTTTTGAGCTTCTTTTTAACCCCCAAAAATATTTTTTTAAAATTTTTCAAAAAAATAAAATTTAAATCAAAAATCAATATCAAGGGTTCTTTTTTGGGGTTGGGACTATAACTAAAGTAAAAAACCCCCTTTGGGGTTGTTAATTGAGCTGTTTAGAAAAGTTTAAAAATGTCTCTGTTTTTTTTTTTTAAAAAATTTCCCTTTTTTAAAATCTGGTCGGGTTGGTTTAAAAAAAAAAGTTCCCCTTGGGCTTTCCCTTTGAAGATAAAATTTTTTGTTTTTGGGTAGTCCTCAAAATAAAAACCCCTGTAGGCGACAAAAATTTCTTTCCATCCGTGTTTGTTGGGAGTGGGGAAAAAGGGTCCCTTTTTTATTTTGTTTTTTTTAAAGGGAAACCCTTAATTTTAGCGGGAAAAATTGTTAAACCCAAAGTTGTTTTCTTTTGGAGTTTGGGTTATTTTTTTGCTGAAAAGAAAACCTTACACCCAAATTAAACACAGGCCAAGAGTTAAAAAAACAAACCAAGGGGAAAAACCCCGGCCGGTGCCCCTAGGGGCTGTTTTTTAAGACCCCTAACTTGTTTTGTGATGGGCCCCCATATTGATCGATGGCCCAGTTTTAAAAAATGTAAAATTAAAAAAGGCGAAATCCCTTCTTTTGGTTTTGGGGTATTTTAAAAAGGTTTTTTTTTTGGGGTTTTGGGCATTTGAGTTATGTTTTTTAAAATTAAATTTTTTATGTTCCCCAAGCACCCAAGTTTTTTTCCCCTTCTTTGGGCATTTGGGGATAATTCAAACAGAATGCTTTTTTAAAAATAAAAAAAAATTATTTTTTGGAAAATCTTTTCAATCGAATTTGAATATTCAGGGGGATTCCATAAAAAATTAAAAACAAATGAACTTTTAAGTGGTTTTTTCCTCTCTTTTTTTCTTTATCAATTTAAAATGTTTATTACGTCTTTAATGTTCTCCACCCCCTTTAACTGATTATTTTTCTGTGGAATTTTAGGTAAAAACCATAAAAAAAACTTTTTCGTTGTTAAAAAAATTCATAAAAGCCCTAACAGGTAAAGGGTTGTAAATTTTTAAAGCCCAAAAGGGAAATGTTGGTTTTCTACACCCTCCCGGCCCCCCCCAAAAAAATTTTTTAAAATTTCATCAAAATGGATAATTTTTAAAAGGGCCCGTACCGGGGACTTGGTTGGGGGATACCCTCAATTGAACGGGAATTTTCGTTATTTTGGGATTAAAAAATTTTTTCCCCATTTTGTCTTTTGAAGGGGTTCTTCCTCTTCAACCGCAATTAAAAAAAACCTTTTTTAAAGGGTTTCTGCGAAAGGTTTAAAAAAAAAAAGTTCCCCTATTGAGTCGGGCCCGGGCTTTTTGGGAAAATTTTTTAGAAAAGTTTAAATTACTTTTCCCCGTAATATATTGCAAATTTTGGATAGGGGTAAAAAATTGGATGTCCCACCCCAGCAAAATTTTGGGGTTTCTAAAAAAATGTAAAAACTCAAACGAAAAATGTCGAAAAAGCTGAAATTAAAAACGGTTTTCGTAAAATTTTTTGACGGGTTTGGGTTTTCATTAAAAGTTAGTTAAAAAGAAAAACTGTTTTTTTTTAAATTGCCCCTTGAAAAAAAAATGGGCGGCTTTTAAAAACCCCAAAAACCAAAAAATAATTAAATTTTTAAAAAAAAAATAATTTTTTAATATTTTTAAAAAAAAAGTTTTAATTAAAATTTAAAAAATTAAAATAAAATTTTTTTTAAAAAATTCTTTTTTAAAACCTTTTAAAAAAATTATTACCCTTTACAAAGATAGAAAATGTCGCATTTTGAAAGAAAATTTTTTCCCCAAATTTTTTTAAAATTTTTTTTAACATTCCCCGTCCCGATTTGACCTTCCTTTTACTTGGCTGAAAACTAAAAAAAACCTCAATCCCGGCACAAAACCCATCTGTCCTAGGCAAATTTACAAAAAAAATCAAAATCAAAGAAAAATTTGAAAAAGGGAACAATAATACAAATTCCCCTTCACCCCAAAAGGGGCTCTTTCAGTCTTTATGCGGGTCAAAAATCGAACCAATGTTGTGAATTTTTTTTATAAAACAAATAAAAAGTTAATTATTTAAAAACTGGCAAAAAAAGATTAGATGTTTTTGACCCGGAGACGAAAAGAGTGAAATGACGCCCTTTTACACATCCCCTTTCAAATCATTGCGGCGTGAATTAACAAAAGTAAGGTCAAAACATTTTATCAAAAATTTAGGCCAAGAACCCCCCAATTTATAGACCCTTGATTTGAAAAAAAAGATCCCTTTTTTTTTTGTGAAAAACCGAGCGGAAAAAACCCTTTTTTAAAACTTAAAATTTAAACCAACCCATAAAAGTTTTTTAAAAAAACAAACAATTTAGCCCAAAGGCCCAAATTTGGTGAGCAAACAAAATCCCTTGGAAATTGGGCCTAAAAAACCCCGCAAAGAAAAAGCCCAGTGAGGGGCATTTGCAAAACTTCAAAAACCCCTACAAAAAAAACTCCCCAAACAGATAACCAAATACAAAACAAAACCCCTTTAAAAAGTTTTAAAACCCAACAGCAGACGAAAAAATTTAAAAAACCATTTTTTTTAGAAGAAACAGTTTTTAAAAAACTATGAAACGGATCCCGCCGCTCCCTTGAAAAAATAAGGGCCCCCTTGGTTTCTTTGTTTTTAAAAAAGCATCGGGAGGCAAATTAAAAACAAACAATTTAGCAAAACTGGGTGAACTAAAATGACAATAAAAAGAAAAAGAAAAACTAGTTGAGGGGTTTAAAACCACAAATTTGGGCCCTGGGTTAAAGAAAAAAATTTAAACAAAACAAAAAAAATTCTTGAAAAGAATACCGCAAGACTGAATTGCTGTTACTAACCGGGGAAACAATTACGAACTCAAGTGAGCAGTTTAAAGAAAAACCATCCAAAGAATTTTAAATGAAGACAAAAAACTTAGAGAACAAAAAAAGAACACTGAAAAAGAGAGCAAGGGCGTCACATTAGCAAGTTTTTAATAACATTTTTAAGGATTTGAAATAAGAAACACGGTGTTGGAAATTCAGGGCGGTGGGTGGGGGGGGGAGCATTTGCCCCCAAACCCCCCAAAACCCCCGTCGTCAGAAAAATCAGGGGGAAAAAAAAAACAATTTATATTTTTCGGGGGTTTTTTTTAAAAAAAAATTGGGCCAGAAAGGGGAAATTGGGTTTCTTTCCCGGTAATAATAGGGTTGGGGATCTTTTAGCTGGCTTTTTTCTGCCCCCAAGGGAAAAAGTATTTTGGGCTTTAGGGCCGAGCACTTAGGGGAATTAGTTGTCTTAATATTTGGGTTTATCTTTATAAAAAAAAAGACCAAAAGTAATCCGGGCATTTAAAATTCCCAAATAAAAAGGGGCCGTCTTTTTTCATATTTTTGG